>APFE030794763.1:173627-215281 GCA_000404065.3 Pinus taeda | reverse complement strand
AATTTATTGATTTATTTTCTTTCTTTCTGCAGCTTGGAAACACTACTGGGTGGCTTTCCATGGTTTTGTGGCTGGGTCATTGGATGGCCTAGGCTATTGGCTGCATTTAGTTAAAAACCCTTTTTTTTCATGTAACCTGGAAAATAAGGCTCCAGAGAACCCTGCAAATCTCTCAAACTGTTACAAATTTTGAGAAAATATCCCAGGCGAATCATAATTAACCCCATCAAAAACCCATGTTTTATATTTTTGTGATTCATTTTCATTTGGTCATAAAATGCATTCTAAAAATCACATTTTTAACCTCTGTGAATTGGCCTCTGCTCAGATAACTGCCACGTGAAATTCGTTTTTATTTTTTTTAAATATGGAAAATGCACAACTATCTTTAATTTTTTCATAATCACACATAACATTTGCAGCAATTCGTTTCCTTAGCTTCCATGAAATTTGTTTTATTTGTTTATTTTATTCTCATTTTCATTTTTGTGCTCTTATTTATTTTTAATATTTTAGTGTTTTTTTAATGTCATTTTCTATTTTTTTTTAATCAAATTTGTTTAAATAAGCAAATCTCTTTTGTGTTTTTTTTTAAAGAAACAAATAATGAAAGAGATTTTTTTTTTTAACAAAAGATATACTAACATAAAAATTATTTTTCTGATCCTCTAGGTCAGAGAAAGTGAGGAGAGCATGCTCAAGTTTTTATTAGTTGATTCCTCTCTTAAAAAATTGGATGCAAAACATAAAATAAAAAAAAACCGATATTTCACCTTCACTTATGCTCCTTGTTCACAATCGTTTATTTTATTGGAAATTTTTCCTGCCAAGGGTTAATAAATTGGTGGTTGTTACTGCACCAAAAAATCCAAAATTTATCCTCAAAGTCGCAAAAACTTGTTTTTTATTTGTTAGTCCTATTCTATTGAAAAAGAAATCAAACATTCTCTTAAGAGAATTTCCAATGCATCCATTTGCATAACAAGATCATCAATAAACTCATATCCAAGTTTGAAAAGTAAACCCTATTGAGTTCTTGGACATGATCATGAAGACTTACTAGTTGAAACCAAATTTGAATGTGATCTTTATTTTTTGTATTTTCTTCAACTATCATAGTACAAAGCTCTTCATATCTTGTTTTTGCAATTGGATAATTTATTTATTTATTTTATTTATTTTTTTATGAATGGGGGTTCTCGATTTTAATGTTTTATGTTTTCTATATGTAAATGCAAATAAACTTAAATGAAAAAAGCCTAAATGCATCTAACCCCAAATGAAAATGACCTTAACATAAAATGCTTCCTAAAAAATCCTACTTACTTAGTTACATTTAAGTTTGCTTCCATGACAATGGTGTCAAAATGTTGGGTGATTTGATTGTCTGTTAAATCCCTATTATTTAATTTTCAACCCGGGGGTTTCGTAAAACATAGAAGCAAAGAAAAATATATGGGACCTCATATGCAACTATAATCAAATTTAGAAGATAAGTTATGGAAACTTAAGGGAACACAATTATAAACTAATTAGAAGTGCATATTACAAATATAAAATTTAACTAAGTAATTTCTAATTCATTATGTAATAAGCAGGAGAAGTGGCTCCTAACTTAGGAAAATCAGATTTGTACTTCTTCTAGACTAATGGAAAAAAGAACCATTAATGGACAATAGCTTAAGATGCATAAACAAATAATAGAATATGCTCATAACTAAGGAGGTCCTTCTTGTTCTTCACTACAAATTCATTTATCATTAATGTCATTGTTGGGAAACCGGAAATTTAGAAAATCACTTGAAACTAGAAAAAGAGAATGAATTTCAATTATTACTCATATCAAATGGAAGAGAGCCTAACTTAGACCCTTGCTTTTTCTTTCATATGCTGATAAGATTTAAACTAAAATCCATTCATTAGTAATAAAAAATATTCAAACATATAAGTAATTAAATGAAAATAAAATCATAATGAAATAATTCTACAATGAAATAAAATTTCTTTTTGGTCCTTTTAGAGCGAGCTCAATTCTCTTAAGGACAAAGTGACAGAGTATTCCATAAATTCATATACTACATTAAGACAATTTATATCTAAAACTATAGAAAGAAAACTTTATTCTATTTCATCATAAGTTAGGATACATGCTCCAAGAGTCCTCCCTTTGGAATGGAGGAGGTACTCCTATTTATACAAAAACATAAGCAACTAACCCATTAATGGAGATCCACTAATCCATCCTAGATCCACAAATCATTCATATGGTTATAACCAATATGAGACACATATTCCTTTATCCATGACATTTCTCCATGAGATATGCTTGACCCCTATCCCAAATCTCCTTCAAATCTTCAAGAGAATTCGAATTTGAGTCTTGGAGGCCACATAAGAGTGTCTTGAAACTTTCCGAATCACCTACACATGTCACCAAACTCATTCCACCTTTAGGTATAAGCAAATACATGTTATTTTTCTAACTTTTAATCATATATTCACTTTAATGACATAAAATAAATAATTTTGGAAAATGAAAATATAAGCCAATATGGTAATGGAAATATGATGATAATGTGATGAAATGAGGTGACAAAATGAGGATAAAGGTGAAAATGGAGTGAAAATGTATACTAACTTGGCGACCCAACATAACCCCCAACTTAAGTTATTGCATGTCCTCATGCAATCTATTGCATTGATTTACTTTAATCATGATTTGATCTTTTGAATTGTCTTCCTTCTATATGAACTTTGGCTAATTTTAATTCTTCTTTCATCTTCACATAATCTTTTTTTTTTTTTGTTGTGGTTCATGGACACTGTGGTCAACGGGTGGTGCTACGTCCACGAAAAAATATGGGTTGATCAACCCCGAAGGGAATCCAACCCTGCGGCCCACTAACTAGGCCTGACCCCAAGGGCTTCATGGAGAATGGGCCCTATGACCTCCCGATGGCGAGGTACTGATTTTGACCAACTGAGCTAACCCTTGGGGCTCTTCATCTTCAGATAATCATTTTACAACTTGTTCCTTTTGCAAAGTATCATTTTGAAAAATATTTGATTTCAAAATATTACTTTGGTTGGTTCTTATGTGGCAACCAACTTTTATTAATATTGGTTCTTGTGTAACAATACTTTTGTTATTTTTGTGTTGCATCAAAAGACTTTGAAAACATTTAATCAACCATTCATTCTATGATCATCATTTGCAAAACATATAACATTTTGAATCATAATGCAAGAGTAGTTGTTTGGAAGAGTATGTTGGTTATGATGGCATGTGTATAAAGGACATATGTAACATATGAAAGGTCATATATCGTGAAATGTGAATATGAGGTATGAACATGAATTCCCCCTCCAACTAGAGATATGACAATGTGAAAAAGGAAGTGAGGAACTTTCCAAAGTTACAATTTTAAGCATTTTAAGGAAATTCATGACTAAAAATTATAAAACCACATAACTTCACTTACCCTCAATGTACATGAGTTGTGGATGCTAAAGAGTGTGGTTGTTGATGCCATTGGATCATGGAGTATGTAAACAAATGAATTTGGATCTTCTTCTGTGTTCTCTTTGCTGATGACAAGGTTTGAATTTTTATTACTACTATAACAAATTGATCTACTGCAAATTGTTAAAATGATATAGTCTTCAATCGTTACAACACCTAATGGTACAATTCTAATCATGTGAATAAATGTGTCGATGTCGATCGTGAATAGAAGTCACTGGATTATCAAACATTGATGCATGTCGTTAACCAATGCGAGGCAACTCACCATTAATGTCAATGAGTGCCAAGGTACCTAAGTACATCTTGTGAAGGGCGAATAGATGAGCTAATGTCGAGCCACTTTCAAGATCCAATAATCAATGGACATTGGTGTATTCCCATGATTTCTAGTGAGAGAGCCTATCATTAAGGCTTACAAGACTCAAGGTACTACTAAGGACTCTAGCCTTGAACCTAGATAATGTGTTGATGTCGATAGGCTAAGACTTGTTAGAATGGAGGCATTAAGGAATACTCCATCATCTAATTTGAGCATGAAACAATAATTTTGAAGGATTATGGATGAGAAAATTTGCAATGGATCAAGGCTTATTTGTAAAAATGAAAAGGAAATGCAATGAATCATATTTGCAGAGGAGTTGAATATTTTATTGTTGGGTTAAAGGTTAGTGAAAGGGAGGCAGGAAAATGACTGTGAAGGAAAATTTATTGACTGAAAAAGTGAGAATGCAATGAAGTTTTTATTTACTGAAAAAGGAGGAATACAATGATGAATGTAAAGGGAAATGAGGCGAATGTTTTATTGATTGAAGAAACATGGATGCAAGGGAGACACTGGCATCTGAAAGTCTTGCAAGTGATGGATCTGATCTGACATCATGTGCTCATGCATTGATGTTTCATCTTTATTGTTGCTTTGATCATTTCTTGTGAAAGAAATGTAATCTTTGAGAGGCTTTTCTATGATTTTATAGATATGATAACATTCTCCCCCTTGTTCTACCCAAAATCATGTCCTCATGCTTGAAATGGGGTCTTTAAAAGACAATGTTTTCTTGTGGTCATTTGTTTACCTTCCTCGAACCTGCAAAAACTTAGTATTTTCTCTGCAATGAAATGTAAGTTTATCATAAGAGAGAGGTGATCAATATCTCTATTTATGACATTTACAAAAAATCATAGAATTGGTACTAACAAAACAAATTCATGAAACAAAAACCCAAAGACTATATACCTGTGTTGAAATTAGTTCCTCATTTTACCTGTTATATCTTGTCAGCAATTTCTTCATTCTTCACCTGTTTCAAATTTTGATAACATCTTTCTCATTGTGTAGATCTCATTGAGATATTTCCAATGACACCTGAATCATCAAAATCTGATGTTGTATGAAAAAGTTGCTCTTATTTGAAATTTGAGTGAAACAGTGAAGATTGTCATGAGGTTTCTCAGTTGTAGGATTGTGCCCTTCCTGAATCTAAAACTTTTTTCTATCTTCTTTGGCTGAGCCATGGCACAAGATTTTCTAGTTTATGATGTTGTTGGCTTTTGTACCTGCAAGACTCAAAGAAACATGATCATATAAAAATACCTTATGAAATGAAAACACATGTCTATAGGATTCAATCTTCCATCTACGGGATTTTCTTGAAGGAATTTTACAAAACAATAATCCTGTACATGAAGCATCTTATCGCTCTTCTTTTGGATCAATTTTCAATGTTAAAAAATGAGCTGATAGATGGAGGATGACTGTGTAATAGTGATGTGGTAGTGGGTAACATGGCAAATGGATGATGTGACATGTTGACTGTTTGACTGATGATGTGGCGATGAATGTGCAATATTGGCCAATATTGTGTTGCCATGTGGTCGCAAAATTGTTGTTTAATTAATGTTGTGTCAAAATTGTAGAATAATTAACAAATTCCAATCCCTACAAAATTTGAAGTCATCACCTCCATTATGCAATTTGAATGACTTACCAATAGATCACAAATTACATTTTGGAATTTAATGGAATTTTGGAAATTTTAATTATTCTAAAAATGAAAATTGAAATAACTTGACAAGTGGCTAATCTAAATCCAAGATTCTTAGGAAAATATGACTCCAAAATATTTGCCAAATTATTTTTCATACCTTTTGAATTCATCCATTACAAGATTTTTAGGAAAATGGAATTCCGAAATTTTTGTGAAATCATTTTTCATATCTTTTGAACTCATCTTTTATTCTGAGAAAGTGGAATTATTAATTAATTTTTATTCTATAAAAGCTTGGGAAATGTTTATGATTTGTTTTATATGTTTTTTGTTGCAGATTGTAAGCATGGAGAAAATATCATGTCAAAAAAAAATTGTAGTAAGGTTTTTTTTTAATAATTAATATTTTGAATAGAATTTTTTTTGTTATTTAATTTAAAAAATAAAATAAAATTTATCAATTTTTTATTTTATTTTTAGTTTATTGATTGATTTTTGTTCTTTCTACAACTTGGCAACACTATTGGGTGGCTGGCCATGGCTCTATGACTGGGTTGTTGGATGGCCTTGATTGCAGGCTACATTTAATTGAAAACCATTTTTTTCACACAACCTAGAAAATAAAGCTCCATAGAACCCTAAAAATCTCTCAAATTGTTACAAATTTTGAGAAAATATCTCACCCAAAACATAATTAACTCTGTTCTAAGAAAAACCCATGTTTTCGATTTTTTAGATTCATTTTCATTTGGTCAAAAAATGCATTTCACAATTGCGTTTTTAACTTATGCAAATTTGGCATTTGCTCAAATAACTGTCGGGTGAAATTCGTTTTTATTTTTTTTAAATATGAAGAATGCACAACTATCTTTAATTTTTTCAAAATCACACAAAAACATTTGCAACAATTCGTTTCCTTGGCTTCCATGATTTTTTTTTTTTTTTACTTTATTCTCATTTCGTTTTTGGTGTTTTTATTTATTTTTATTATTTCAGTGTTTTTATTTAATGTTGCTATTGCTTTTTTTTTTAATCAAATTTATTTAAATAAGAAAATCTCTTTTATTTTTTTTTAAAGAAATAAATAATGAAAGAGATTTTTTTTTAAACAAAAGATATACTAACATGAAAATGCTTTTTCTAATCCTCTAGGTCACACAAAGCGCGAGAGGAGAGCATACTCAAGTTTTTATTAGTTGATTCCTCTCTTAAAAATTTAGATGTAAAACATAAATGAAAACAATCGATCCCTTACCTGAAACTATCATTCTTTCACCTTCACTTTTGCTCCTTGCTCACAATCGTTTGTTTTATTGCAAATTTTTCGTACCAAGTGTTAATAAATCGGTGGTTGTTACTACACCACAAAATCCCAAATTTATCCTAAAAATCACAAAAACTTGTTTTTTATTTGTTAGTCCTATTCTATTTAAAAAGAAATCAAACATTCTCTTAAGTATAAGAGAATTTCCAATGCATCCATTTGCGCAACAAGATCATGAGTAGACTCATATCCAAGTTTGAAAAGTAAACTCTATGGAGTTCTTGGATATGATCATGAATACTGACTAGTTGAAACCAAATTTGAATGTGATCTTTAGTTTTTTAATTTTCTTCAACTATCATAGCACGAAGCTTTTCAGATCTTGTTTTCGCAATTGGATTTTTTTGTTTTTGTTTTTGTTCTTTAATGAATGGGGGTTGTTGATTTGAATTTTTATGTTTTCTAAATGCAAGTGCAAATAAACTTAAATGAAAAATGCCTAAATGCATCTAATCCCAAATGAAAATGTCCTTAAAAAAATGTTTCCTTAACAATCCTCCTAACTTAGTTACATCTAAGTTTGCTTACCCGACAATGGTGCCAAAATGTTGGGTGATTTAATTGTCTGTTAAATCCCTATTATTTGATTGTCAACCCGGGGGTTTCGTAAAACTTGGAAGTAAACCAAAATATATGGGACCTCAGATGCAACTATAATCAAGTTTAGAAGATAAGTTATGGAAATTAAAAAGAATGCAATTATAAACTAATTAGAAGTGCATATTACAAATATAAAATTTAACTAAGTAATTTCTAATTCATTACGTTATAAGCAGGAGAAGTGGCTCCTAACATAAGAGAACCAGATTTGTCCATCTTCTAGAATACTAATTCATGAACAAAATTAAAAAAACCACTAATGGACAATAGCTTAAGATGCATAAACAAATAATAGAAGAGGCTCCTAACTAAGGTGGTCCTTGTTGTTCTTCACTACAAATTCATTCATCATTAATGTGATTGTTGGAAAACTAGAAATTCATAAAATCACTTGAAACTAGAAAAAGAGAATGAATTTCAATTATTACTCATATCAAATGGAAGAGAGCCTTACTTAGACCCTTTTTTGTCCTTTCATACGCTGATAATATTTAAAGTAAAATTCATTCATTAACAATGAAAAATCTTCAACATCTAAGTAATTAAATGAAAATAAAATCTATAATGAAATAATTATATAATGAAATACAATCTATAATGAAATAAAATGTTTCTCTGATCCTTTTATAGTGAGCTCAATTCTATTCAGAACAAAGTGAGAAACTATTCCATAAATTTATACACTACATTAAGAAAATTCATATCTAAAACTATAGAAAGA
Organism: Pinus taeda; assembly: GCA_000404065.3. Lineage (NCBI taxonomy): Eukaryota > Viridiplantae > Streptophyta > Pinopsida > Pinales > Pinaceae > Pinus > Pinus taeda. The sequence continues at coordinate 207,125 of APFE030794763.1, read as the reverse complement.
AAACTTTATTCTATTCCATCATAAGTTAGGATACCTGATCAAAGAGTCCTCCCTTTGAAATGGAGGAGGTACTCTTGTTTATACAAAAACATAAACAACTAACTTATTAATGTATGTCAACTTATCCCTCCTATGTCCACAAATCATTCATATGGTTACAACCCATATGAGACACATATTCCTTTATCCATGATTTTTCTCCATGAGATATGCTTGACTCCTATCACAAATCTCCCTCAAATCTTCAAGAGAATTCGAATTTGAATCTTGGAGGCCACATAAGAGTGTCTTGGAACCTTCAAAATCATCTACACATGTCACCAAACTCATTCCACCTTTAGGTATAAGCAAATACATGTTATTTTTCTAACTTTTAATCATAAATTCACTTTAAATATATAAAATAAATAACTTTGGAAAATGAAAATATGAGCACATATGGTAATGACAATATGATGATAATGTGATGAAATGAGGTGACAAAATGAGAATAAAGGTGAAAATGGAGTGAAAATTTATGCTTATTTGGCAGCCCAACATACCCCACAACTTAAGTTATTGCATGCCCTCATGCAATCCATTGCATTGATTTACTTTAATCATGATTTGATCTTTTGAATTGTCTTCATTTTATATGAACTTTGGGTGATGTCAATTCTTCTTTCATCTTTGCATAATCATTTGACAACTTTGTTCCTTTTACAAATTGTCATTTTGAAAAATATTTGATTGCAACATATTACTTTGGTTGGTTCTTGTGTGGCAACCAAATTTTATTAGTATTGGTTCTTGTGTAACAATACTTTTGTTATTTTTGTGTTGCATCAAAAGACGTTGAAAACATTTAGTCAACCATTCATTTTATGATCATCATTTGCATAACATTTAAAGTTTTGAATAATAATGCAAGAGTAGTTGTTTGGAAAAGTATGTTGGTTAGGATGGATGTGTATAAAGGACGTATATGACATATGAAAGGTGATATATCGTGAAATGTGAATATGAAGTATGAACATGAATTCCCCCTCCAACTAGAGATATGACAATGTGAAAAAGGAAGTGAGGAACTTTCCAAAGTTATAATTTTAAGCATTTTAAGGAAATTCATGACTAAAAATTAGAAATCCACATACCTTCACTTACCCTCAATGTACATGAGTTATGGATGCTGAAGAGTGTGGTTGCTAATGTTGTTGGATCATGGAGTATGTAAACAAAGGAATTCAGATCTTCTTCTGTGTTCTCTTTGCTGATGACAAGGTTTGAATCTTTATTGCTTCTATAACAAATTGATCTGTTGCAAATTGTTAAAATGATATAGACTTCAATCATTACAACACTCGATGGTACAATTCTAATCATGCGAATAAATATGTTGATGTCGAGAATGAGGAGAATTCGCTGGATTACCAGCCATTGATTCATGTCGTTAACCAATGCGAGACAACTCACCATTAATGTCAATGAGTGCCAAGGTACCTAAGTACATATTGCAAAGGTCAAATAGATGATCTGATGTCAAGCCACTTGCAAGATCCAACGATCAAGGGACATTGGTTTATTTCCATGATTGCTGGCGAGAGAGTCTGTCACTAAGGCTTACAAGCCTCAAGGTACTACTAAGGCCTCTAGCCTTGAACCTAGATAATTTTTTGATTTCGATAGGCCAAGACTTGTTAGAAGGGAGGCCTTAAGGAATCCTCCATCTTCTGACTGGATCATGAAACAATAATTTCGAAGGATTATGGATGAGAAATTTTGCAGTGAATCAAGGTTTATTTAGAAAAATGGAAAGGAAATGGAATGAATAATCTTTGTAGAGGAGTTGAATGTTTTATTGTTGGTTTACAAGTTAGTGAAAGGGAGGCAGGAAAATGATTGTGAAGGAAAACTTATTCACTGAAAAAGTGAGAATGCAATGAAGGTTTTATTTATTGAAAAAGGTGGAATATAATGATGAAGGTACAGGGAAAAGAGGCGAATGTTTTATTGACTGAAGAATCACGGATGCAATGGAGACACTAGCATCTGAAAGGCTTGCAAATGATGGATTTGATCTAATATCATGTGCTCATGCATTGATGTTTCATCTTTGTTGCTGCTTTGATCATTTCTTCTAAAAGAAATGTGATCCTTCAGAGGCTCTTCAATTATTTTATAGATATGGTGACATTCTCCCACTTGGCTTACCCAAAAGCATGTCTTCGTGCTTTAAATGGGGTCTTTAAAAGATAATGTTTTCTTGTGGTCATTTGTTTATCTTCATGGAACCTGCAAAAACTTGGTACTTTTTAAGCAATGAAATGTAAGTTTATCATAAGAAAGAGGTGATCAGTCTCTCTATTTATGACATTTCCAAAAAAAAACTTAGAATTGGTACTAAGAAAACAAATGTAGGTTTTAACCCCGTACAGAAATTACTTGCATACGAATTCTAAAACACAAAAAATAAACAATGCGAGAGCATAACACATAAAACACATATACACAGAGATTTTCCCATGAATCCCAAAACCGAGACTACCAACTTGATTTTTAATTATATTCCTTTCAATGTTACAATACATATTTATACATGCCGAAGCATCCAATACCATGGATTGAAAACCATTGCGTCCAATACCATGGACTGAAAACCATCGCGTCCAAAAACATGTGTGAAAATCATGCACAAAACCATAAGTGGGTCCGCCCATCCTAACATAGGGTCAAAAACCAAAATGTTTTGGGGCAGACCATAAAGTGGGGTTATAGGTACACCTCAAACCTCCTGTGACCGCCCCCCCTCTAACCCCCAATTAACTACGTGGGCTAGTCATGGAAATAATATAACACAACCCAACGACAAATTCATGAAAGAAAAATCAAAAGAATTTATACCTATGTCGAAACTAGTGCCTCATTTTACCTGTTATATCTTGTCAAAAAAAAATTCATTCTTTAACTATCCCAAATTTTGATGATATCTTTCTCATTCTGTGGATCTCATTGAAATCTTTCCAACGACACCTGAATCGTCGAAATACAATGTCGTATGAGAAAGTTGTTCTTATTTGAAGTTTAGGTGAAATAATGAAAATTGTCATGAGGTTTCTCAGTTGCAGGATTGTACCCTTCCCGCATCTAAAATTTTTTCCTATCTTCTTTGGTTGAGTGATGGCACAAGATTTTCTAGTTTTTGATGTCATTGGCTTTTGTATCTACAAGACTCAAAGAAAGATTACCATATAAAAATACTGTATGAAATGAAAACGCTTGTCTCTAGGATTCAATCTTCTATCTACAAGATTCTCTTCAAGGCATTTTGCAAAACAATAATCCTGTAGATAAAACACCCTTATTGTTATTCTTTTTGATCAATTTTCAATGTTGAAAAATGAGCTGACAGATGGAGGGTGACTATGTAATAGTGATGTTGCAGTGGGTGGCATGGAAAATGGATGAGGTGACATGTTGATTGTTTGATTGATGATGTAGCAATGAATGTGCAATATTGGCCAATGTTATGCTGCCATGTGGTGGCAAAATTGTTGCTTAATTAATGTTGTGTCAAAATTGTAGAATAATTAACAAATTCCAATCCCTACAAAATTTGAAGCCATCACCTCCATTATGCAATTTGAATGACTCACCAATAGATCACAAATTACATTTATGAATTTAATGGAGTTTTGTAAGTTTTAATTATTCTAAAAATGAAAATTGAAACAACTTGACAAGTGGCTAATCTAAATCCAAGATTTTTAGGAAAATATGATTCAAAAATATTTGCCAAAACATTTTTCATATCTTTTAAATTCATCATTTGCCTGTTTTTGCTGTTCCTTCAAATGAGAAACACTTTGGGAGTATTTTCGAGAGCAACCCTTCCTTCCTCTTATGGGATTATTCCTAGTTCATCTCAACCACATTTTACTAATTCCCTTTCATGGCATAAAGTACACTACTTTTATGAGGACAAGAATTATGGATTCTTTTGAAGCAAGTTAATATCATTCACATTATGATCTTTAACAGGACAACTCCTTGATGATAGTTTATTTTCAAAAGGGACACAATTATTTATATACTACTTTACTACATTGTTTTTTGTTGAACATGATGTTGATTGATCACCTTAATACCATGCTGTTTCCACCCTTCCTGGTTATAATCTTCTCTGTCTGTAATAAATAAGATTATGGGTATATTTTTTTCTATTGACATGTTCAACTTCTTCCACCATCCCTACTCTTAAGGAGTACTGAACCTCCCTCTTTTTATCATAAAAATGTGTAATAACAACAAAATTTTGCTCACAGATGGAGAATAGGGGGTCTCATTACGAGCTAGCCCACCATGTTCATAAGGTTGTAACAAAGTGGCATTCCCATTATGGCCACCACACAGGGTTATGATCCACTAGATAGCCAAATTATCCTTGGAACATGAGGTCTCATCACGAGCAGGCCTAATCACTTTTGCTACATCCCAATGAATGGTAGTGTGGTTATCTAGTTACCACGCCAGCACACTGGTCTCTTCTGTAAGAACGGCACTGAAACTCTCTAGTTATAAATTGAGGATTCTGGCTCATATGGGTTAAAAAGAAACCCTGCCGAGGCTATGGATGCCTGCTAGCAGCAGAGGCTCTGCTTATGGTATTGAAGTTATACCTTATCGTCAATTATTACCATAATACCCTTTTCTTATTTTTTCTTTTTATCAGAGAAGTTATTTCCTTAATTGTTTTTCCCTGTTTTGAACCTTTATGCATGAGAAATTGTATTATGATCATTCGCATCACTTTCAGTTAGAATAGCATCAGTAAAGCATCTTTTTGGCATATTGTTGTTCTTTTTCTCTTTTTTTTCATAACTTATCATCAATCCAAAGCATCCTATATTTTATTCATAACTATCTTTATACACTCTGCTCTCAATCATCATCGAAGGCATTTCTACATTCATTGATTGATTGCAGATCATCGAAGGCATTTCTGAATTTTTTGAGCTTAACAAAAAAAGACAAAAAATTAAATATTCCAAAAAGAACGGGAACGGGACAGTATTTCCATTTATTATTGGTAGCTAGAGTCAGTCGTGTCGCCCTTGAACAAAGCACTCAAAACAAAGTCTCCTCCGTGTGGGCGAGATTTAGTTCGACTTAGGTACGCCATAACCTTGTTATTGAGTCAGTTCTCCACCGATTGGTTATCTCTTCCAATCATATGGAGGGTTCATTCGTGCCTCCTGCATGACGAACTTATAAAAAATCATCATATGCTTCCATATAGTCACATTGAGTCATGCTTTTGTTCAAGGGAAGTTAGCCTGAGTCGGCCTCTTTGCGGTGTCTCTTGACTCATTTTTCAGTCGGCCATCCCGGTTGTCAGTGTCATTTCTATTATCACATCAGTTTTATTGGTCCTTTACTTGTGCCAGTTTGAGAAGGTCTCCATTGACTTCTTGCTGGCAAGTCTTGTCCTTATCGATGATGACATCTTGGTCTGAGGACAGACCTAGAGTTGCACCCTGGCCCTATTTTCATTATTGATAGGTCACCTTGTGCTCAGCATCGATCAGTATCATGGGTCTTTGACTGAATGGTTTCCCTTGTGTTTGACGTCATCTTACACTATCACACATTGGGATTCGTGCAGTACCTTGGTTTCCATTTGACCCTATTGGTGGATATGTCGCCTCTGTGTCGGCTTTCATTATTGGTTCATTCAGAAGGTTTCTGCCATGTGCTAGCCACATCTTCTGTACGCCGGAAACGTACTTCGGTTGGGTTACTACATCTCTTTCGTCCGATTCCTTCCACATTATTGGCCTACGGGTTACACTCACACTAGATTGATGAAGGATGCCTTAATGCCTTCCTTCTAGCTGATCTTTCCTTATCGACTCCGACTCATTACTCTGGGGCAAAGATCTAGAGTCCATTTGGTAGTACCTTGGGGTTTGCAGTCATTAGTGGAAAATCCTTCGCTATCGACAGTGGGAAGCCATCATTGTCTCCTGATCGATAGATTCTTATAGGTGTTCGACTTCAGCTCATCTATTCGCACTTGTTGGATTGTACTGGGTACCTTAACGCTCATTATCATTATCGGTGAGTAGTCTCGCATTTGTTAACGGTATACATCAATGACTGGTAATCAAACGATTTCTCACATGGTCGACTTCAGATCATTTATTCCCATGGCATAGAAATGTACCACGACGGTCGGTGAAGACCTCAGGTTGTATCAGCATTCATTGGTTCACTTGACAGTTGCTCCTGTTGCTGCTAGTTGATACCACTCCACCTTATATGTTGCAGTCAGTCATGGTGACATTCTATATGCTGGCACCTGAGTTTACAGTGTAGTACAATCCTTTTCCATCATGTTCAGTTGGTACCTTTGGGATCAGTCTTTGATATCAGTGATCCATTGTATCTTTCAGCATCATTGACAGTTTTATATGTGATATTCAGACATGTACTTGTTCGATCATGATCAGATGATCCATTATGTATTTTCCAGCCATTCATACTTGTATACTTAGTGGATCCACTTGTACTTGATATGTGGACATGCTTTGCTTTCTCTGAACATGGGTATGCCCGCCTCAGACGGTGTTTCTTTCTGATCTCCTTTTGTGGCTTGGCAGGCTGAATTCTGGTGAAGTACTCCTCGGTTTTTGGCAGATTTCCTTTCCATGTACTTGCTTAATATATTTCGGCCATCATGTTCCCCTTCTGACCTCATATATTAGGGCGCATCTGTTATAGCTCCAAATCTCACTATTATGGTTTGTGATGCTGCACTCATGGCCTGGGGCAACCCCTCCTTCCAAACCTGGTCTCAAATTTAAAAAACAGTGTTTTATTCCTTCTATGCAACATTGCTCTGAGTTAAACGCGTGTATACATGGGTAGGCATATACCCAAACCGCGTATATGTATTAAAACACTTAAAAAAATATAAAACTCCTTATTTTCGGGCGGAGATCGCGAGTTTTACCTACTGATCACCTGTTAGTGCCCATGGCCCAACTATTCCCAACCAACTCCCAACTAAAAAACTACTTTGGGAGAGGTATAAAAAGACCTCAAAGGGAAGGCCTAAGGGAGGAGAGAAGAGAGAGAAAGGTTATTATACTGAGATTTTTCCCCTGACTAGGTCTGAGGACCCTTGTGCCTTCTGCACTTCCCCCATTTATACAGGAAACCCTTGTTTCCTTGTGTGTTGATGTTCATCCACTAATTATGGCATCATGGAGTGAGTCTTGCAAGGAGATATGCTAAAGGCTCGAGGCTGGATGGATCCAGAAGGAAGCTTTGCTTGGAGCCTGCGAAAGGTTACTCAGGTGATATTACTCCTTTTGTACACTCTATTTGTCTATAATAAAGAAACATGTCTTGGTTCCCTATATGCTTCTTCTTTATGTTTATGATGTTCATGTTTGAATTCATATGTGAATGGTTGTTTCAAGTTCATAACTAACTACCTTCTTTTATAACATAAAGATGATTTCTTTATAAGTCTTTGTCCATATATTGTTGTATTTGGAATTGGCTGGTTTACAGGACAAAGGAGCGAAAGGGACTTGAAGAAGGGTTTGGACCCTTGAGAAACTTCTCAAACGTAGGACCTGAGGTGCACCCCTCTTACTATAGAATTTTCTTTTAATAGCATAATGGCTGTGAGAATGTGTGTTTCTCTGTTTAGACAACTTTTAGTCTGTTAGGGTTTCCACCCAAAAGCCCTAGGGGAGCAATTCCCTCAATAGTGGCCCAATGATAATGAAAGTGGGATGAATGTAGTGACATAGTAGTGAAATGAAGGTGATATAATGGACATAATAGTGAAAGTGTAATGGAAATGAATGACATTTTCAAGACCCAACAATGGTTATCCAACCCACAAAAGGAACATGCAATTCTTTTCCCATGCATATGTGGAAATTTATCATGCTTTGCAAAAGAAAAAGGAATATGATTAGAACCAGATTTATACTTGCCTCTTTCACCTTTATTGCCTTCATGAGGAGGTGAAGCAAATGAAGAAGTGGCTCCCTTTAGAACACCATCAATCTATTCAAGGTTGTTGGAGTCTCCCCAACTCTCTGGTTCAAGTGTGTGCTTCTGAACACCTGCATCCTGAAATTGATGTTTCAAGCTATTATATTCCTCTTGAATACAACCTTCAAACTTCTAAGCTAGAGGACATGAAATGAAACTCCTTCTTGGGACTGTTTCAATGGCCTTCATGGTAGCTTTGGAACTCTGTCCATAGGGCTATCCATAGCTAAGACCCAAATATTTAGGCATTTCTTCAACCATTATTGGTTCAACAATACCTTGTGCAAGATTTCCCAAGCCCTTTCCTTCATAGCCCATCTTGGACATTAGCTTGGAACCTATGCCTTTAATATGTTTTTCAAAAGAATCAATACAAGAATTCTCAAAATAATTTGAAGACAAACTAGAATGGTTTACCTCTTCTTCAAGTTGATACTTGACTAAGGCTTCTTGGGAAACAAAGAGCTGTGTTTCCAACTCATGCATCCTCTTCAAGTTCATATTTGCAATATGAAGTTGCCTCTCCATTTCCTACAATTTGTTGGCAAGCAACTACTTCTCTTCCTTCATGGAATTCAACTACTCTCTATGTTTGCTGCTCTTCCTTCCAGCCTCATACATTTCTCTCACCATATCCATCATGGTGGAAAATTCTTCCTTCATGTCTTCATCAAAGAATCTTATGAAGAGATAAGAATTTTAGGACCCACTTGTAGAAGTTGTCATTATGCCAATGAAAAAAACTTCAACAAGATAAATAGAGAACTTATTTAAGCAACCTTTTGCAACAAACCTCTTGTGTTTTAAAGACTGCCTTGAGGCCCTTGGGGTAGAAGAATGCCTTCAACTCTTCTTCCTATTTTTCCTTCCTAGACTGAGTTATCGGTAGCTCTCCCTTTACCTCTGCAAACTCAGAAAATAGTCAGTCTGTAAAACAAGCATACAATCAGCCTCTTGTTGTTCAAACACCTTTCAGACAAGCAATCTTTGCTTTGTCAATCAAGCATTTTGATATAACCTTCTTAAAGGTGTGGTTAACCAAACATAAGCTCCGATACCACCTAATATGAAAATGGGGCTCTTAGGCTTCTTGTCTAACTTACAAGAACCTCTCCCACTTCCAAAGCTTGAATATTCCAAGTCTTATTGATTAACCAATGCAAAATTAATAAATGCTTGAAATTGTAGGTGTATGCTTGTGTTTATTTTTTATTGTTAAGTGTTATAATTACTATTGCTTATGTTGATGTTTTAAATATAAAGAACAATAAATAATGCAACAAGTAAAGCACACACATAACAACAATTTAATTAGGAGTTCACCTTCAACTCTTGGGCTACGTCTCCGTGAGCTCTAGTCAACTCAACTAGGCTCTCTGAGATTATGGCAGTAGTTCTTTTTACAAGCTCTTGGCTCAACTCTTGTTGTTTTACATAGAAATAGCAAGTTCAAACACCATGTTATCCCCTGGCTCTGAAGCTCTCAGCTTTCTGGCTCTGGCTCTTGCTCTAGCTCTTAGCTCTAGCTCTAGCTCTTAGCTCCTAGCTCTAGCTCTCACTCTGGCTCTCAACTCTGACTCTGGCTCTGTCTCTTTGGCTCTGGCTTTGGTTCTGGCTCTTGACTCTTGTTCTAGCTCTTTGACTCTAGCCGTGGCTCATGGATTTCTGCTCTGGCTTCTCTGAGCTCTTTCTCTCGGCCTCTGCGTGCCTCTATGAGTCGCTTGACCTCCAAGCAACTCCAGTAACCTTCAGCAACAATATGCTACTGTCAATTGAGCTCTCTGGCTTTTCACTCGACCTCTGAGTGACTCCAAAGACTCTCTGCACTCTCAGCTCTTGCTCATTGTTCGCTCAACCTGCGCTCTCTTTGCCCATCAATTGAACTCTCTGGCTTCTTTGAGGCAGTCCTACCGGCTCTGTGGCTACCACAGTCGTTTTCTATGTGCATAATCATTCTCTTTCACCTCTATGGCTCTCTGAGCTTCATAACACACAAGTGTGATTGCGGTTTCTAATGGAAAGGGGTCGGTGCACAGGAAAACTTGTCATTTTTCCTTCCTTTGCAAAAATTGACACTTAATGAAATACACAGAGAAACACTTGAAAAACACATCCTTGGCCATTTAGCCAGACTTCAAGTGTTCATAACCCCACTTCATAACACTATCAGTTCTGCCCTTAGATGCTGTCACAAGTTGCAATTGGCCTATTCCCTGGTTTCCCTTCATTTTTTAAAAATACATTAAAACATGGCAAAATCCCACTTATCGGACTTGAAATTATATTCATTTGCATTTCGGAACCCTTTCGGGTCTGGTTTCATCGCATCAGGGATGAGTGGCCCCTAGTCGTCGAGCAATCCCCCACAAGGCCTACAATGATGCTGGTTGGGAACGAAGGCTCAAAGCTGAAGGGGCTTAATTAAAACACAGAGTTCACTCACAGCAAAACAGAGTAAAATAAAAGAGGTTGCGGAAATTTACTTGTGTAAGATTAAAACCATAACACAACTGACCACACTTTATATTATATGTCAAAACATAAAGAAATTACATTCGCGTGATAAATGGAGGCTACAACTCCAAGTAAGAAAACAAAACAAACTTACTGTGATTTATGCATTATTGGGTTGTGGAGTAGACTTCTGTAAAACTCCGCAAAATTGGTTTTTACACGCTCACCAAAATTTCCTCCATGATTTTCTCTTTAGCTCCAAGTGAAAAACACAGCAAACTTATTGTGATTTACGCATTACTCGGTTGCAGAGTAAACTTCTGTAAAACTCCATAAAATTGGTTTTTATGCACCCACCAAAATTTCCTCCACGATTTTATCCTCACTACCTCACAGACTCTCGCTCCCTAACTTGCCAAACATGCCCAACATTACAAATGACTTTTATTTGCATATTTATCCTAACATACAAATTTGACATTAATTACATGATAGAGAAAATATTGAATACGCAACATGGGTGATTTTACACAATAAATGATTTTCTAAACTTGCAGGTGTTGTGGAGTGTGGGAAAGAGTCACAGAATGAATGTTTGCCCATATCCATTTAATAAACTTCATTAAATTCCTTAACTTTTGTGATGTGTTGCAGAATGGTCTGCTCTGAACTTCTGTTCGGACTTCTGTCCTTCTGCCTGCAAACAAAATCGTAACCATGCAGTGGTTGACTGGGCAAGCATGTTGGTTGTCAGTGTGTTTAAGGCAGTGGTTGGTATTATTATTTCCAACACTCCCCTTTAATCACAATTTTCATCATTGAAAATTCCCAAATTGTCTCTGATATAGACAAAACTTTCACATGCCAATGGCTTTGTGAAAATATCAACAAACTATTCCTGTGACCTGCAATGCTGCAAAACAATTTCATCATTGTTAATCAACTCTTTGATAAAATGATATTTAGCATCAATATGCTTGGTCCTCTTGTGAAAGACAAAATGCTTTGACAATGCAATTGTGGATGTGTTGTCACAGAAAATAGTTGTCACTCCCTCTTGGTTGCAGCAAAGATCTCTCAACATCCTTCTCATCGAAACTGCCTGACATGCTGCTGCTATTGTGGCAACATATTCAGCTTCTACTATTGACAATGAAAGTATCAGCTTCTTCTTAGAAGCCCATGAAGTGGTTGCAGAACCCAAATGAAAACCATATCCTCACGTGCTCTTTTTGTCATCGAAACTTCTTGCCCAATCACTACTGATGTAACCAACCAACCTGAAATCTTTTGTTGCAGTGTACAAAACACCATCTTGTTTTGTACCATTGGCATACCTTAGAATTCTATTCGCTGCTTGCCAATGTGTCTCCTTGGGTGTCTCCATGAACCTTGTGATCTAGGTGGATATTGGTGGCCACTCGCCAAGTCCACTTAGACCCCCACCATTGTTTCATTTAGCACTTCAGTTTCCTTAATTGTAGCACAGTTTACTATTTTTAGCAATTTTTCGGGTCCTGAACTTCTGTAGCTGTTTTGAGGCCCTAAACGACGTTTTTTGGGAAAACTAGGAGCAACATGGGTCCATGGACCCTATGTTGCTCTTCCCAAAGTTGTATTTCTCGGATAGATATTTCTAACGAGATATTGTCCATGTCAAATGGAGATCATATGCCAAAGTTATGACCCCAGGAAGTTGATGGACCAATTTACCCAAACAGGGCCCATAGTTTGGCATTTCATCTTTGTTGGGTAGCGGAGGTCCCGTGTAATAGTTCTAGGTCTGATATCCTAGAAAGTAGGATAAAAATATTGTAAACCTCTGAAATATGCAGAGCATGAAATGTAAAAGGTCGAGTCAAAGGGTTGCCCACCCAAGAAATAAATAGAATAATAGGAATTAAGTCGGTCCACGGACCATAGGAAGGTATAAATAGAGCGCGACTCTATGAGGAAAAGGTAGTTCTTTTGGGTATGATCTTGGATCTGTAATGTGTTTTTGAGGAGAACAATCTGTAAGCATCTGTAAGTCTAAGTAGAGGGTGTGGGTAGTGGATAGAGGCTCTGCATCTGTGTGCGTAGAGGCCTGGAAGATTTCGCAGCTGAGTGCGCGGACCGCTACAGTGGAGTGCGTAGGGCGGATCTAGATGTATTGGTGAAGAAAGTAAATAAAGATAAGTTGCTTTGGTAATTCTATGTTAAATCTGAAATATCACCGATCTAGCTTTTTGTATGGTTAATATCACTATTTGATATATGTGCATATGCTTACATTTTAATACATGTGAATATGCGTTAAATCTAAGTGTGTGAACTAGATAAATCTAATAAATGTTTACTTAAAGATCCTTCTAAGTAATACTTCATCAAATAGATTAGATTTGTGAATAGCATGCTAATAACTAGTAAATATTAGTCTGGGTTTGGATCTGCGCGAAGCAGGGTAGCGCGACGTTGTGGAATGGTGCACGAAACCTCTAGATCACATCTAAACATCCCAAGGGTGCGTAAACCTGGTTCTAGCACCCTCCCCTGCTACCTCGGGTGAGACCTTAGTTCGCACTCCGCAGACTGTTGCTAGAAGGGTCGATAGCTGCGAGATTTGTTTGGCTAAATAATTCTTCCGAACCTGGGTTAGGCCCATAAAAGCCAACAAATGGTTCCATTTCTAGGACCGAGATCTGCCTAAGGGGTGTTTGGTGTGAAATGTGAGGACTCGATAGGGAAGAAACTAGGAATAGTAGTTGTTCAAGGGTAACAATGACGAGCGCTATCCAGTTGCCAGTATTCAAAGGAGCAGGAGGCGAAGACCCAGAACAATTCTGGTTCATATTAACATCAGTATGGAACGCACAACGAATTGCGGATGATAATATCAGAAAGGCTACCTTAGTCAGCACGTTGTAGGACTGAGCACTGACATGGTACATAAAGTACTCAAGCGATCACTCAAAGGCAAGGACAGCAGAAATCCAGACTAAATTAAAGAAGGAATTTAGCCAGCCGAAGTCAAAAACACAGTCGTTTATAGGGTTCAAAGAGATCGCGATGATGCCTGGTGAAACCCTGTGGGATTTGGACCAAAGACTCAAAAGTACTATTCGCGAGGCTAACATGACATTGACAGATGTGCAGTATTGTGCTTGGTTTATGGCATCCTTAACACCACATATGAGGATGACTTTATCACAATAGAAGATCTCAACCCAGGTTGAAGCACTAGAGACAGCAATGAGGTTACACAAAACTCTGTTATAAGACCCGAGGTTGGGAGTTTAGCAAATCCAAGCGCAGATCCAAAATTTGTGTTTGGAAATGAAGAAGTTAAAACAAGAACAAGTGTCATGAATAGAAGTCTGGGAGGAAGTATGGTGTATAAAGTGCAAAAGCCAGGGACACGATAAAGATCACTACCCGGTCTCAGTAAATTTTTTGGCGACGGGGGGACCAACACTATTGCGACCAGAGGCACGGGCAAGACCAAGCACCACATGTTATCGGGAAATCTAGTGTCTATGCAGAGATGCTAGTCCCACTAAGACAGGTAGCTATCTTAGAAACAAACATATTAAAGTTACTTTCATTTTCCTTTACGAGTAGATAGGAGAGGAGCAAAGGATACCAACCTCAATCTTTCGCTCGGTTCCTTGCTTGTTCCTTCTCCTCTCTAACAAATCTTTGCCACTCTTCCCTTGACCACTCTGCTTCAAAGAGTACCTATAAAGTCAAAGTAGCATAATACCTTCAAAGTGAAGAGATCTACAATCATAAACAATATAGGACCAAATATATATTGACCACACAAATGCATATATATTATCAAACATACAAGAATGTGGAGGAAAACTTGAATAGCTTTATTGATGTAAAGATTAGAAGAGAGGATTACAACCCATTGATCTGACCCAGTGTCATCCTCCCAGCATGAAAGCCCTTCTTCACCTCATTAAAAGCTTAGATCACCCAACACTATGATATTCCACCCGAAAACCAATAGCACTTCCTTACAAGATACAATATTCCAGCCTCTAGATCTCTAGGATGAGGGATCCACATATAGATGATTGCAGGGGGGTGAGTCATCTTTTGGGATTTTGATTAGTTTCTTCTCTCTAATAGTTCTTGATTCCACTTGGAGATTGATGATCTCTTACTCATTCCTGTGCAAATACAGAGAGGCAAGTGTCACAGGAGAAGTTTCTGGAAGATTCCATGATCATCCACCTTGCAAACTATCTCTGCCATTTGTCTACTCTTTCCCATTGCACCCTATAGAAGGGCTTTTCAGTATGCATCACACTTTTTGCACTAAGCAGGTGAGAAGCATCACGCCCTCTACACTGAGAAATCTGCATGGTCCAGTTTTGACCAGTTCTAAGCAATTTTCTGTGGAGAACTTCTGGGAGATGATGTAATCAGCTGACCTTGTTCCTTTAGGGCATGAAACAACACTTTTAGGGACTCAAAAGCCCTTGGTTTATGGACATATATGATTGGGGTTGTAGTTCCCCAAATATGTCTATAACAGTTTCCCCTAAAGCATTGGTCGAAATCTTTTTATGTTGGTGAAATGATTTATCATGAGGATCCGAGGTTTTTCGAATTGGAAGGTGACCTATAATAAGATACAATACAATACATTATCTTCATAACATTTTCATGATCTAGCTGAGGCAGGCATTCCCATGCTCACCTTTATAAATTCATTTTCATGTACATAGGATAGATAACCGTCTATCTGGCAGACTAATGATTCTGATAGAGCCATCATCCTTTGATTTAGATGATCTCTGTGCAGCAATGATGTACATTTGATGTCTTTATCTTCCTAAATATATCGCAGCCCGAATGGATGAAACTAGATCCGGGGTCTTCAAACTCGTCCAATCTTCGCCTGAAGTACAAGTCAATCCATGTGAAAAATGTTCTGGAGTCGAACATGGAAAGACATCGCCTGATTACCAACCAATGATTTAAGTTGTTAACAGACGCGAGAGGAATCACCGATAATAATGATGACCCTCAAGGTACTATAGTACAATTCACGTGGTGTGAAAATGGGACTTGGCGTCGAACACCATGCAAAATCTCTCGGCCAAAGGCCATTGATGTAAACCTATCATCGGAAGCGAGAAACTTGCCATTGAGGCATGCAAGCTTCAAGGTACTGAAAGAGTTGTCCCTAGGTCGACTTCTTGGATAATGAGCTGATGTCGACAAGAAGAGACATGTCGTAGGAGGGCCTTAATGAATCCCACATCTACAACATGGAATGGATAAAATGACTTTGTGGAGGTGAAAACGATCTAATGATACAAGGTTTAAGGTGGCGGTCATGAAATATTGGAGCGTGAATGTATTGCAGTAGATGAGACACAAGATGGGTTGGTGAATTCTTTGATCGACTTCTCTTAAACATATCGGCGACATTGAAATGGATTGGTAGCATTAACCCCAAAGATGGATGGTACGGTGGACCAATGGTAATATGACTGGTGAATGGAATAATCCAACCTGACTCAATCATGGTGATGGAGTGAAAGTGTCATGTTCAAGAGCGACTTTGCTACCAATAAAGCTTCTTCAAGTTTTCTTCCCAATTTTTCCCCAATCATTGCTAACCAGTACCTCTTTATTTTTGTCAAGCTTAAGGAGGATAACATATGCTTGTTCTATAATTTTCCCTTCGTGAAAACCCGTCTCTATGTTTTAACGAGCCTTGCGATGGTGAAACTCGTTCTTGTCTCTATGGACAAGTTTGTCGCTATTGGTTTTAACGAATTTAACAAAAAAGATAACTCGGTCCTTTTTCAATTTTAGAGAGTCTGAAAAGGGACGGAAAGGAAACTCCAGTAATCCTTTTTCATCATATAATCCCTTAAGTCCGAAAAAGTATAAAATAATACGAAAGGGATGAATTTTCGATAGTTTTAACGAGCCGAACAAAACAAGCGCTCGATCTTTTTGTGTAATAATCCCTCAGGTCCAAAAAGATTAAAATCTAGAGAAGGGATAGCACTTCTGGTAGCTTTAACGAGCTGGAGAGGCCAATTGCTTGACAATCTTTTCATATTTTACGAGTCATATGAAAAGAGCTTAAAGGAGACTTGTTTTTGAGGAACGAGTGATATTTTCGGGTAGCTGTTGATTCCAAGTAAGGTTTGGAATTTTCCAATCACGGCTCGCAAGGATGGCTAACAGAATCACTTGTCGCAGTTGTTTCTCAAAAGGGTAAACAATCAAATGAAGGTGTATGATTAGCTAAAACAGAGTGTAGGTGATGGTAAGAACACGACCAGGGCTCAAAAGCTAATTATAATGCATTCACAATTGTTATTTATTGGACGGTGGTTCATTTTTTAATGAGCTTGAACTCTAGGGGAACATTTGCTCATTGCTTAGGTCTAATTTTTAACGAGCTTGAACTTCACATAAAAATTGCTCGTGATAATGGTCATTTATACTTGACCCACTGTTAGCACTATGTTCTTTCGATGGTCGTACTAACTATTGAAATTCTCCATCAAACTGATTAGAAATGAGAATACATGCTTGAAAAATGAGTTAAAACACAAATACCCTACTTGAATTACATGAAAAGTAACTTAAAAGTAACTTTTTACCCCTCATTTTACCATTTCATTTGAGCTTAAGATTGTTGGAGCTTTGGAGGTGCTTTTCCACCTAATTTTCACTAGTTGAATCCAGGAGATTCTGTGGATGATTCTTGGTGCCGTCTGGACCAGGTAGGAGTTTAACCTGTGCTTTCAATTGCATTCTTTCCTTTTTGAATTCTAAGCATGTTTCCCTACTTTTCTGAGCCTCTGGCTTTGACCAATTCATTTTTCCCCCATCGCACCCTGTGTATATAGAAAGGTGCAATGCATACTGGGCTAGCCATTGGCCAGTCAGTATGCATCACTCCTAGTGCACAGCTAGGGTGCGATGGGCACAAGGAGGGAAACTTGTGCACTGTTTTTTCATGGAAAGTTTGCTTGTTTTTTCCAAATCAGGATCCTAGCTCTTCTCTTGTTTGTTTTCAGAGATACATCGAAGAAAAATGGTTGTTACATGGTGAGAACGAGAGCATGAAGAAGAGGACATGGTTGCTTTACATGATCCGGGTACGGTAACTGCATTGCGGAACTGTGGTTTGCTCAAGTTCTTCCACATCTCTAGCATGAGGCAACAAATCAACTTGTTGCAATATTTCCTCAATGCATGGGATCTTACCAACCAGGTGTTCCAGATTAGAGGCAAATCCATCCCCTTGACTGTCATGGACATCTATTTTTTGACCAGTTTATCGAGGTGTGGTGCCCCTCTCTCATTATCAGGTTCCGCCCATGGGGGAGAATCCATGAGGGATTATATTCGCCAATACTATAGAGAAGGATCTTAGCCAAGTAGGGACGGAAATATCAACATCCGAGATGTCACTGACCGGTCTTTGAGGACCATCTTGTTCACCTTTGCTTGATTGGCCAGTAGTGCGGCCCTTCACTTGGCCAACAGGTCCTATATGCAGTATGCCTTAGAATGCCTTGAACCGAAGGTGTTCAATTGGTGTGATGCAGTACTTCTGATGATAAAAGAGCAACTTACCAAGGTGAAAAATGGGTGATCTAAGAACTTTGGCTATCGTTCCATTTTGAGTGCTTTTGCCTTGGAGAAGATCCCACTGATGCAGCCACAGTACATTTCACTTGGTTTACCACCACCGATTGAGCCACAGATGTAGAGATGGGTTGACCTTATGGCCCGACATGCTAGTTAGCCATAGGTTTCTTTCTCTGATGCCTTCTTTGAGTGGTTCAACCATCAGGAGATGGTTTATGCCGAGTGTCCATATGCTTGTATGGATTTCTGGGGTGACCCAGATTTGGTGCTGCCGGCTGGTGAACAGTGGAGTGCCATAGGTAAAATTTCTGACCATATCCTTGTTTATAGCTTTTGTAATGTTCTCATGCTTTCTTTTACCAAGTCTGATCAAAACTCATGTGCTCATGCAGATATCGAACTGGCGCGACCAGCAATGCGCCTGAGATCACCAGATGTCATTCCAGCAGGAGAGGCTGTAGGGAGGGTTGTCCTTCGCGACCTGGATGTGGCCGAAACTCTCGCAGCATTGCAGGATTAGATCAAAGGCCTCACTCTCGGTATCCTGGATGTGAGGACTGATGAGGTGCCTCTGATATTAAAGCGACATACTACTAGCATGCCACGTCGATGGACTAGACTTTTACACATGATTGCACAGGTGGTGACTTGTTATCACCAGCACCATTAGACTAGGGTGCCCCCTAGCATTTTGAGTTTTTGGGTCATTTGACCAATTTTGTCTTGGGCACAGAACACTATGTGTAAACCATAAACAGTTATGTATATATTTTTGATTTTTGGAGCTTCATTTTGGTTAAGTTACATGATCTTGATGCAAACATTGATGAAATGCTTTTCTTTTATAAATATCGCAAATGTCTATCTAACACATAATTTTCCAATGAATCCGTTAATGTGTTTAAGTTTCTAGAAATATGTTGATATTGGATAGAATCATACTGTCTTTTCAAAATCTTGACCCTTAGGAACATGCAATAGATGGCTGGATTCTGTAGAGAATAGACACTGGTGAGCTGTAGAATGACGAGCTGTGAGTCTAGCCTGACAACAAGTCGGCGTATGCCATGTGTGATGGCATCAAAGAGGAGCTCTATCAACGTCTTGTATTCAGCGATGTTGTTCATTTATCAGCCAATACATACGCCTCTAAAACTGACTAACTCGTCGCTTGGATCAAAGATGGCCCAAGCCACAGAAAATAGGTTCCACAAACTACGGCTCGCTCCGTCGGCGTATCCAACAAATAATTCCAATGGGTTCGACATTTGTAACAAATGCAAAAGTGGATTACCTAACCAAAATGATTGCTCTTAGCGAAAACAAAAATGTAACAAAAGCATATGAAGAGGTTACTACACTGAGTCAAGCATAGTAATGCTTAAGGTACAACCCGTTGCGGGGTTGCGCCAGTGGAATCCCATCATAATCCACTAACTTGTAGGCTCATTTTGCTAATACTCACTTAACAATATAGGGGCCCATCCATAAACACTTGAACTTACCTGCTCCCAACTTATCGGATTCCTGGTCGTAAAGTAAGACCAGGTCACCTTTTGAGAAGACACGGGGTTTGACATTCTTGTCAAACTATGCCTTGACTCGTTTCTTATGGGCTTCGTTAGCCAAGGCGGCATCACGATGGGTTTCATACAATTGGATTAATTTCAAGAAACGAGCCTCCTCTTCTGAAGTTTCGGGGAGAAGGTCGACTGCGAGCTTGAGGGACGAGATTTCGCACTGAACTGGTAAGATTGCTTCTTGGCCATACACCAGCTGAAAGGGTGTAAACCCGGTCGTATTTCTTACCGATAATATGGAGTAGAACTGTTGTGGGACAGTCCTAATTTGGCAGCCAACTCAACCATCATGTGATTATGAAAATGCAATCCATGATATGTGACTATAGCTTGTGGAACACCGCA
Organism: Pinus taeda; assembly: GCA_000404065.3. Classification (NCBI taxonomy): domain Eukaryota; kingdom Viridiplantae; phylum Streptophyta; class Pinopsida; order Pinales; family Pinaceae; genus Pinus; species Pinus taeda. The sequence continues at coordinate 187,074 of APFE030794763.1, read as the reverse complement.
TCTAGAGACTACACGATTGATAAAGAAAAGAGTAGCCGTTTTGCCACTATTATTTAATGTAGGCATTGCCTCAGCCCATTTCGTAAAATAGTCTACTGTGACTATGATATACCCATGCCCCCCAGCTGAGGTGGGGTTACATGTCATGAAATATATGCCCCATTTGGCGAATGGTCCAACAATGACTATTGGCTGTAGAGGTGTGGGTGGTATTCTAGATTTGTGATCGAAGATTTGACAAGCATGGCAACTTTTGACTGCGGTTACGCAATCCTTGAACATTGTTGGCCAGAAGTATCCTGCTCATAAAATATTTTGCATGGTAGCATAACTAGATTGATGCCCCCCACACACACCTAAATGACAGTCATTCAGGACTTTTTCGGCCTCCTCATGGGTGAGGCACCTCCGCAGAACTGTATCAATACCATGACGGTAAAGTGTATCACCGACGATCATGTAGTCTTTTGCTTGGTATCGAGTACGTCATCGTTCTGAATGGGATGTATTAGGCCTATATGTTTGGGTCTAGAGATAGATTATTATATCTCCATACCATAGATCGCTTGAAGACATCAAAAACAAAGATTCATCCACGATCGTTGTATTCGATGTTGAATCGTTAGACAATGATGGGAGATCGCATAGTAACTCTGCAAAAACCAAAGCTTTCTTTGATTTGGATTTTACGAATTCCAGATCAAACTCTCACAAAATTGCTATCCATTTGGAATATTTTCCCCAAGTAACTGTCGCAACAAGATATAAGTCATGGGGTTGCAATCTGACAAAATGGTAGTTTTTCGAAAGAGGATATAGTGTCGAAATCTCTGTATTGCTTGAACATCTATGAGAGACAGCTTTTCAACATAGGAGTACTTGGTTTCTGTATCATTTAAGTTTCGACTTAAATAATAAATGGGATGTTCAATTACATTGTCTTCTTGAACTAAAACCATTGCTATGGTCATATCTGCTACAACCAAATACAGGTTAAATTATTTTTGATAGTCAGGAGCATACATTAATGATGCTTTTATTAGGGATTCCTTTAAAGCATCAAAGGAAGCTTCCACGACCTGATCCCAGATGAAGGGTACTTATTTTTTCAATAGACGAGTATAACCTTTAGCAAGTTTGGCGTAATTTGGAATGAACCTCTTAAGAAAGTTTGCTTTCCCTTGGAGTTTATGAATCTGAAGAAAGTTTGAAGGTGGAGGCAAATTAATGATTCCCTGAACCTTACAAGGGTCGAGACGAATCCCATCTTTTGAAACTACAAAGCCAAGTAAATGACCAGAACCGACACAAAACACACATTTGTGTGGATTGAGTCGTACCTTGTAGTGTCGGCAATGTAGAAATATCGCTCTCAAATGCCGTGGATGATCGGTCCGCTTTCGCAAATGAGCCGGAAGATCGTCGAGATATGGTTGAACAATGTTCTTGATGTCATGGAAGGCATAATTCATCACCCTCTGAAAGGTTGCCCCTGCATTCTTTAAACCCAAAGGTAGCTTGCAGTAAGTGAATGCACCCCATGGACAAATAAATGCAGTCTTTGACTGGCCCTATGAGTGGATATTTATTTGATTATACCCCAAAAATCCATCCATAAATGAAAAGATTTCACATATGGTGCATTCATCAATTATCTAGTCAATGAAGGGTGTAGGGTAGGTGTCCTTTGGACAAGCTTGATTTACATCCCTATAATCGACACACACTCTTATCATTCCTTGTTTTTTCATTACAGGAACAATATTTGATACCCAATCAGTTAGAGGAACAAGGTAAATGAAACCAGCATGGAGAATTTTTTCAACTTCCGCCTTGATGGCAACGGCTTTCTTGGGGTGCACCTGCCAAAGTCGTTATCGTACTGGTTTGACATCTGGATACATCTTAATTTTGTGTTCAACTATACTCGAGTCGATACCTAGCATTTCTTCATATGACCATGCAAAGACATCGCTAAAATCGCGAAAGAGAGTGTAATATATTTCCAGTTCTATAGGAGAACAAGATTTTCCGACATGAATATTTTCTACAACATCTGGTTTAGTCGAGATATTTATGGCAATAGTTTCTTCAATATTGGAAAACTTTCACTCAGAACCCACCATATTTACAGTATTCGATAGGAAATCAAATACTGAAGGATGATCAAGGTCACTGGATCAATCTTCTTTATAATCTGGAAGATGGGAACGGTGGTGGTAATCTTCCCATGGTGCCCCGTCAATCATAATTGACTAAACAATTTCTTCATCTGTAGAATGTACATGTGACCAAGGATCTGAAGGGGTACCATATTCCTTAGACCTATCTATCCAAACGCTTGAGGATCATTGATTTGGATTCGCCTCCCATGCCGAAAACATTGGTTGCTACAATATTTCTATTGGGCTTGGAGGCAAAACCTCGCGATGATCCATGCTAACAATGTGATCTGATATCTTTTGAATGGAAGACACCATATTGCAGGTTCCCACTGTGGCCACTTCTGCCAGATCTTTTGGAGGCGGTAGGGCAAAAGTACCCATCAATGTCGGGTCTTTTAGTAGGCCTACTCCGATATTTTGAAGCGACTGAGAGCTCCCGCGGATCATCGGAATGCTTCCCATAACTTGTGAACTATTGGAGAGAAATGTTTGTTGGTCGACGATTATAATTCCTCCTTGGAAAGGGAATGCAATCTTTCTAAAGTATGTCAACACAACAGCGGCCATAGCATATATCCAAGGCCTTCCTAGTAGGATGTTGTAATCGAGGTTTCTTTCGATAACTTCAACATCAATTTCTACTGTCTTGCCCCCCAGTTTGACTTGCAAGTTACTCAAAATCCCGTATGGAGTGTATGTCCGTCCATCAAATGCTTTCAACGTCGTTGACGATTGTGACAAGGGTGGTGAGCCCAAAGTTTTCCAGCAACTCATCGACATAATACATGTAGATGCTCCCTCATCAATAATCGTTCGATGAACAGTTTATTTGAGGGCTTTCACTTGAATAAGGAAAGCAAGTTGAGCTGGTAACTAAGGGGCATATCCTTTATGATTAAAGGCCACAAGATTGGAATCCGTTGGGTCAATCCCACCTATCGCTAATGATAGAGCCTACTTTTGGGAGGGGCAATTTTGCAGTACCTCAAGTGTCGACATAGTGGATGACGATTGGGCCAGGTCCTCTACTATATTATAATTATGTGCTGCTCTGGCATGAGGATTAAATGTCGATTTGTGTACTACTCCCTTTGGTGGCTTTATCGTTAGCTCAGGAATGATGGGTGGCACAACTTCAGTCGAAGTTGTTGTTGAACTACTAGGTTGATCAGTAGCCTTGTTGTTCGACAGCTCTGGATTCTCGTAATCTTTATTCCTTGTCGATATCAAAGCATCATTTTGTTGTTTTAAAATGGATAACGTAAGCACTTGGGATGGGGAAGCATTGTCACTAGCAGCCAAATTGGTTCCTAGGTTTGGAAACGGATTAGTCAATACTGCTGAGGTTTTTCAACTAATAAAATGTTTTTTAACTTTAGCTTTATGTGGACAATCTCTCGTCCAATGATCCTCATCGCATATCTGACACCCCGAAGGGGGTTTCCTCTGCCCAAAAGGGTTTGCAGAAGATTTTTCAAGAGACGACTCCTCTTGTTTATTCTTTTTCCCTTTCTTTTTCTTCTTGCCTCCTTGTTGCTTTGGTTCTTTGCCTTTGTCAGTCAACATGGCATTTACCTCCGAGGCGAGAAGTTCTTCATTTGCATTTTGACTAGAAACCGTACGAGCTTTCTTCAATGTAGCCTTTACGATTTTTGTGCTAGTTGTACCTATCACACCATCGGCGACATGAGAGTCCTTGTTTGATTTAGGAGGAGGAGGAACATAAAATTCTGGTCTAGGAGCATCAGGGATTTTGTCATATAGCATGCCAGACTGAGTATAGATCAAGTCTAGATATTGTGCACGAGCAATGACTTGCTCTTCAGTGATGACCCCTCCCTTTGCCACATCTTCTATGATAGAAGGTAACAATGACTTAATAAACCATTCAGCTAACAGCTGATTAGGAACATATGTTTTTACCATTCTATGGCGACATCGCCACTCATTAATATGATCAGATATGTGAGTGGTCGTCGTTTGTGTTAGGTTCCTATACCAATAGGTTTCATTTTTCATGATTGACTGGAGAAGTGCCAAATATGTTCATCCTTTCCATGCTACAAAGGTTCCATATTTTGTAAACAAATGAAGAAAAATAAAAAATGAAAAGAGGGTATGCCCTAAAAGAAAAATCAAAGGGCAAGAAAAATAAGATGGTCAAAGGAAAAAATGAAAGAAATGAATCCCAAACCAAAAGACTAGGAAAGTGTGCTAGTTCAAATGCCACTACTGTTCCATTTTTGAAAAAATTCACTATGTAAAGTTGCTTGACTCTTATCATGGTTCATGAATGGCCAAATAGTTTAATTTTGGCCAAGTTCATATTTGAATTTCTTGTCTTAGAATAGAGAATAAAGGTCTGTCCAAACAGTTCAAGCTTGGCAGATGAGTAGGTAGGTAGAGGAGCAAAGGAGCCCAACTCTTTAATCTGGTCCCTTTGAAGAGATAAGGGTAGATTTAGATAGGAGGGCAGCTAAAAGAAAATAAGAGAATCAGGGTTTGCTAGTTCAAATGCACGCAGTGAAAATGAAGAAAAAATGTTAGGAGTAATAGGATGGGTAAGTAGTTTTGATGTTGCAGAAGCAGTTGCAAGAGTGATCTTCTTTCTCTGATATAATTCATCTTTTATGAATATCATGAATGCCATGGCAAGGTGTGGTGACAAATCAGATGTTTCATGTCTAAGTTCCCCTCATTCCCCTCACAGCAATCACTTAATAACATCCCACCAGGATATTGAGATCCACTCAAATTCCCTAGACCACTCCATCTCAGGTGAAAGTTTCAGCAAAATAATGTTTTCTCCATGAGCCAAGAAGCCACATTTCTTGTGTAAAATCTTTCTTCTTGTGACCCTCCCTATAGCCTAAGTTTTCACTTTTCAAACTTAGTGCTTTACTTAAACATCATACCTTTCATATTAACATTCTAACCTTATTATATAGTTCCTATATAAATTTTCCCTACCCCTATTGTATAAAATACACAAAAAATCCCTAAAAAATCTAAATATCCCGACCCCTGGCAATTATAGCCATATATTGAAGTGTTTCGAGAATTATTGGTTCACTTGGAACCTTATAATAACCCTTCTTCATACACACACCACGGAATTTATTTAACACTTGGTTAAATAAATAACTGCGCCACTAAATCCCAATAACCAAAGTTTTATAGCCCACGAAACATTACAAAGCATTTAAATTAAACGTGGGTCACTGTGCCATAGTTGCCCGCCATGTTCATTTGCCGCAAACAGTCGGATCATGGCCCACAAATCCGACGGCCCACATAAATATCGGACCCCCCTGATCACTGAACAATAGCGTCTGGGGGATGGGCGGTATTTCCACCGTACAAAAGACAGGTGGCAAAAACCCGGCGTGATCGAAGCCCCCCCCCCCCCTCCAATACCACCCTGGCCCAAAGGCGGTGCGGGGAATACTGCTTACCGCCCCCGATGAACCCTGATGACGTCATCTTGTGACGTCACCTCCATGTCATCACCCACGTCGACTGCCACCTCGCCACTGTATCATCCACCGTGTCCACCCCGTAACTGCCAAGCCAGCTTCTGTACCCCCGCTACACGACAAAGGATGTGTCATGCTGACGTCACCTGATTGAAGCGAGCCAAAACCCGCCAAAATCAATTTTTTGTTAAAAAGGTGTAAAATGTTGCTTTCACTTTCATTTCTGTTTATTTCTTCTGTGCAACCTCTGCATGCTCTTTTACATCAGAAGCAGCATTTTAATTGCACAGTCCGCCACCCAGAGAAATTGACTCCACAGCTCAGCCCCTCAGCTCGATCTGCCATCTACATTTTTCATAGGGCATCTAGTAATCAGGTATTTACCAAAGTTCTACTCCTAAACCTTGCTTTTCTAAGTTTTCTACATAAAATTGCCCGCAGAACACAAATTTGAAGAAAAAACACTGTGCTGTCTTCAAAAATACGCACCGTAACCACTTTTTTGCCCAATTTTTACTAAAACATCCTGCAAACTCCCTCTCCCTCTACAAATTCGCCCACTGAGCTAAATTCAAGCTCGTTCTGACCTGCAAATTCTCTGAGAAACCCCAAAAATTGCATTTTTTACCTACTGTTGTTGCCCGTTTTGCCAAGGAATCCCACAAACTCCATCTGCCCATGTAAATTCTGCCCACTGAGCTAAATACAACCCAATTTCATGGTGTAATTCCCGCAGAAAAGTCCACTGAGTTGTGGTTTTCCCGTTTTCCCACATAAACCCGAATTATAGTTTCAAAATCACAAATAGTTGAACAAATGGAGGCTCCAGTAGCCCTCAATATAACCCCTCTCAATGCACCTCACAAGGAATTGGAATGGTTGCCTTTGGCCGATCGGGATTTTCAAATCCAAGACTTAGTTGGTGACAAAAACCATCTACAAGCATTTTGTGAGCTTAGGAATAGTTACCTAAACAAAAAGGATTTCTATGGGATATGGGAGTCAAATTTACCCATGTACTACCTCCCTTCTGTAAATATTTTCCCTGAGATAATTCACCTCTGTTGTGGCTACTGTGAACCAAACCAAAGGGCAGTCAAAACTCCATCTGGAACTACCCTCTTTCATATAACTCCTGAGTCCATAAATCAAATGCTAAACTTCAATCCAAGTCAGCCTCTGGCTCCTCTTACTATGAAATTCTTGCTTGATGAAGGTCCCAAACTCCCCAGCTCAGAGATAATCCGCATTTCCCAAGCATTTATGAGACCAGATTGTCAGCCCAAAGAGCGACCTCCTTTTCACTATGCATGGTTCAATGAAGTGGGTAGATTACTTGTTGATATGATATCTTATATTCTGGGGTTCAAGACAAGTGAATATATTGATGAAACTGTATTAGTCTTGTTGTCCATATTTACCCCAGCGCAGCCCCCTGCTGTCAAACACAACTATGCTAAATTCATTGCCAACAAGATCCATAACCAACTCTTGAATCTAGATAGGGAGGGAGTCTTCAAGTATTCATCCTACATCTATCATCTGTTCTTGTATTATCAGCCAGACAGTTTCCAATTTCCCATGAGAAAATCGAACTCTAAAGGAAAAAAGAGGTCTGTGATTTTTTGGACCCCGGTCTTTCATGAAGTCCACAACTCTCCTTACTCTTAGTGTGAGTTTATTGACATGTTTATATATCCACTCTCTTCTCTCTTGATGAGAAATCCTCCTCCTAGACTGTCTTATGATATGCAGAAAATATTGCAGCTCTCCAAAAGCTACAAAATAGGTGACTGGTACTTATACCAGAATCACACTGTTATCAGAATATATGGCTGTGAGTTGTGCCCCTACAAGCTTCCAAAATATGTGCCAATGAGACTGTTTGCCTTGGAATATTTCAGGCAATTTATCAATTCAGATTTGACTCATTTTCATAGTGCCAAGAAAAAGGCTCAATTAAAATTGAGAGACCAGTTAGGCCCCTACATCATGAACAAAAAAGAAGGATGGCAAGATGCTGATAAGATATTGGGTGAAAAACTCAGGTTAAAGAGGAGTTTTTGGTGGGTACCCGATGACTCAATTGGCTTTATCACTAAAAGTAAAATAAAAAATAGGCTGTCAGCCTATGAGCATTGCAAGATCCCTGAAATAGAACAATTTTTCAATCGGAATGAATGGGTAGAAGGCACATTGATTGAAGAACTCAATGAGGAAGAAAAAATGGAACAAACTATGAAAAATCTTAAAAAGACCCTTGACCTGGACTCTTTTGGACAGGTGTCATTCAAAGTGCCACAGCAAACCGGAGAAGGCACATCGACTGCTGCAGCTTCACAACAACCTACCCAAGAAAGGACTACACCAACTACAGGGACAACAAAGGGCAAGGAGGTTGTAGACACAAAGCAAGAAACAATGACAGACTAGCCAACTACCTCAAAGGAACAAAGCCAAGGGCAGGGCCCTTCAGCATAGACAGAGGCACCTGAAATCCTGGCACTACAGACTCCTCTCAATGAGGAAAAGGGCAGAAAAAGGGATAGAGAAGAGACTACAGCTGTAAGTGGATCAACGGAGTAGCCAGAGGCCAAAAGTCAAATGGTAGATCCTCTACCTGAAGAGGAAATTGTTGAAGAAATCACTGAAATCACAAGAGAGGAGACGGCAACCAGCCAACAAACATCCACCAACTCTCACAGGCAAGAACAGGAGAGGCAACATGGTATGGAAGTTTCCTCCTCAAGGCCGCAAAGTAAGCAACATTCTGATATTAAAAGAACATTCATGGACATTAAGGCCTAGAATGAGCCATTGAGACTGCAACTTTATGATCAATTTCTCAGGATGACCCCCTCCAAATAGAAAAGGTTCATGTATGCATATGACATTAAGGAGGAAAAAATGATCTTAAGTCATTTTAAGCCTAAAGTTCAGAAACCACACTCAGCAGCTGACTATATAAGAACAAATCTAGAGGTCTTTGCAAAATACATACACCCAATGGATCAGATTGAGCTGCACAAACAAACTGGTGAAATAGTTTACTCTACATTGGCAGATAAAGCAATGTTGGCCCACCAATTGAAGGATTCATTAAGCAATACATCTACCCAATTAGATTTGGAAAAGATATCTTCTTTAGCCAAAGACAACAGAATAAAGACCTTAAAAGAGATTATTATTGAGCTAAGACATGATCCCAAGGATGCCAAGGGCATCAAGGCACTCATAAAGAAAAAGGAAGAAGATATTGTTGCACTTAGGAGGCAATTAAAGCTGCCTGTTAGCATGCACCCACTAACTACAGACCTTGCACAAGAAAAGGTAGAAGAAGACATGATGGATTTGCTAATAAGGATGAATCAAAGGCTAAATGAAACTGAGCAGGAACTGGACAAAGAATTGCAAGCCAAGCAGGGAGAGTCGACCTCCCAGCCACCTGAAACAACTCCAATAGTTGCCACTGCCCCTCCCACAGTTGCAGCAGCAATCCCTCCCACTGTCCCAGCATCAACAATAGGTACATTAGCCACAGATGCTTCAGCAGTAGCAACAACAATAGTACCAGATACCAGCATGAGGATGGAAGAGATGATGAAGGCAATAAATGAGTTAGAACTCCAAATGGCAGAGCTAAAAGAAGCTAAAGAAAAATTGGCCAAGCTGGAGGTAAGCTATGATAAATCAAAGATAACAGTGGTAGAGAAAACCAGAGAGGTAAAGGCCTTGGAAAATAAGGTGAAATCCTTGGAGAAAGATCTCACTCTTCATAAACCTCTATCAGAAATCAAAACAATTTTGTGGACCAACATTGGCCAGTCTATCACCGATCAATGGCAATCAATTCAGACGATCCATGAGCAAATTGAATTGATAGAAAAGGCCCAAGTAGAGATTCAAAAGGCCATAGCATCATTGGGAAATATGCTCGAGCAAGCCAATAGACTAATTCATTTTTTGAACACTCACACTAGGGAACAACTAGCAGCTCTGGAGATCAGGGACAGAACATGCACCATTTTGACAGTGAAAAAGGTGTTGACCATGAGGAATTTTATACAGAATCTGGAAAGAAAGTGCCAAGAAATGCAGATGGAAATAAATGCCTTTACAGAGAAGTTTACAGTCTTGCAGCAGAAGGGTCTACCTAGTTCGTTAACCAGTAATCAGAGACTGTTGACACATGAACAATATGCTCACAGGGTAAATACATATGTTACCAATCAGATCACAACATCATTAAGCACTTCAGAAGACAAAGGACCTCCCTCTGGACAGAGCTTATATGACAAGTTGGAAAATTTGTTCTATATCGAACATGAAATAAAACATCCTTTTGCAGTCCAGCCCAACTTCTACAAGTATACTGAAGCTGATGAAACATTAATAAAAATACAAAGACACCAGCTGCCAATAGACCAATGGTGGTAGAGCACGCTAGAGGTTTTACCAAGGTAGATTTAGTTCTCTTTTTTGATCATCTGCATTCAATCAAATTCAATGCATGTGCCACATATCATGAAAAATGAAAACAACAGAGGAAGGAAGTCACGTCAAAACGCATTAAAGCAGGACCACGCACAGATGAAAGAGCCGAGGCAGCAACTCAGCAACGCCAGTAAAAGAAAGACTATCAGTTGACTCATGGGTGTAAAAGTCAAACTTATCTGATCAATTAAAGCGACCAGCACAACAGTAATTACTTCTGCATTCATTTCTCCCGGTTACCAACAACATTTATTTCCCTTGTAAAACTAGATGGATGAAGTTATTGCTTGATATTTTCTTCATAAGATATTTTGTAGCTCTTTTTTGTATAAATACCTCCCTGTGAGATGTATTCGAGGTTGGTGATTTCTCTTCTGGACTGCGCTATAACTCTGAGGATTTTTAATACAAAGGCTATTGAAGTTCACTGTTGCTATACCATCTGAATGTGGATTTGATGCTTTGGGCCCTACTACAGAATTATTGTGTCTTTCTATGGATCAATAAGTTATTCTAACCTCTGTTTTGTGTTTTCTGTGTTTGCTAATTTCATATATGTTTCATAATCTTAGTAACAAGGAAAAATAATAGCCCAGAATTTGTTTAAATACACTCTATGTTCAATCTCTTTTATTACTTATGTTTTCTTCAGGATTAGCATAAACAGGAATTCTTAGCTGCTCCTGTTTCCACTTATTCTTTCACTTTGAATGTTAAACAAGGAATTCTTTGCTGCCCCTTGATAATACTCATGCATTTTCCCTCTGCCAACATGATGAAGGATTCTTAACTACCCTTCACCCACTGGCTTTCATTCCATCTAGATTATAAAATTTCTCCAAGATCGATTATCTTGCTCTGTAGTATTACCCTTTACCAAAGAAAACACACTCAGCAATTCATACTCATAGAATCCATTTTCCTAATGGAATAAATTGTTTCAAACTTGCATCCCAGGTCTATTTAATATCACCATCCAACAAATTTAAAACAAAACCCTGTACATCATAACTAGCCTAAAATACCTCAAAAACAAAGCTAAATTATAAAGAGAGAGCCCTCTCTAGATGCAGATTGGCTAGAAACTACATCTGAAAGATTGGTTAGTGGTTACCTCAACCGTATTCCCTTTTCTCACAAGTTTTTGGGAACAACCTGAGTGATAACATCATTGGCAGCCACCGTGGAGCACTGAATAAAAGTTTGCTACTGCTGTCTAGTTTCTAAAGCTACAGATGGAGCCTGAAGTTAGCCAACAGCCTTTGAAACTATTTTTGCTATGCAATCACAGGAGTAAATAAAAGCTACTTCAATCTATCTCCAGTCTAGTTTTAGGCTTTAAACAGTTGTCTCAAAGATTTGATCAATTTCCTTGTTTCAAACATACCTAAGGGAAAGCCCAATGCCTCCTAGATTTCAAAAGCTTCCTTCAAAACATTGTCAAAACTTGTATCCTTCAAATATTTCGAGATAATACCAAAAATATATATTTTTAGAAGCTGGCTCCAAAAAAGAAAGTTCGGTATACTAGATCAAATCCAGATTCAAATCCCCCACCTATCTTTGATAGTCCTAACTTGATTCCTAAGAGCCTTAGAAAACCTGAAAATCAAGAAAGTATTGTTGATTCAAATCTTGAAACTCCTCAGCAGCAACCTATCCAAACTGGACTTACTGCTGCAAAATCACAAGCCCTTTCCCCTATCACTGTAGCTTCTTCTAGTTCACCATCATCACTCCAAAAACTCTTTTCCACTCCTCCATCCACAACACGTATTTCAATTGTGATCCCCGTCCTTCTAGCTGTAACATTTATCCCTGCAAATATCGAAAATCGATATGCTCCCTTGCAATTACCTACAAATCCAGGGGCTATGCCCCAAGATTATCAGAGAAAAATTACCTATTTTGATGGTACTGGCACTTACACTGCTCAACAACATACCAAGAAAATGACAGATTATTTTCAAAACTATGAGATTGATGATGATGATGTCAGGATGAAAATTTTTGTCCAGAGCTTAACTGGTGATATGAGGACTTGGTTTAGGGCCCTCCCTATAAACACTATCGCTATTCCAAATTCCCTTTATCATACTTTCCTAAACATATGGGAAAAGAAAAAGGACCCATTACACATATTATCATAATATGAAAGCCTGAAAAGAGGCCCACAAGAAACTGTCCAAGATTACTGTGCCAGATTTAATAATGTATACAATGCTATCCCTCAGAACCTCAGACCTCCACCGGACTTAGCCTTGATCAAATTCCCTGATGGATTTGATTCAGACATGGCTTACCAGCTCAGGGAGAGAGCTCCTCCAAGCTTAGAAGACATGCAGAGCATAGTTGTAAGTGTAGAAGCCAATCTAATTTCTAAATGAAACCGGGCTAGATCTGAGAGAAGAACAGCTTTTAAAGAAGAACCTTCTACATTTGAACAAAAACTAGATGCAATTATTTGTAGATTTTAACCCTGTACAGAAATTACCTGCATACAAATTCTAAAACAAAGAAAATAAACAATGTGAGAGCATAACACATAAAACACATATGCACAGAGATTTTTCCCTGGATCCCAAAACCGGGACTACCAGCTTGATTTTTCATTATGTTCCTTTCAATGTTACAATACATATTTATACATGCCAAAGCATCCAATACCATGGACCGAAAACCATTGCGTCCAAAAATCTCCCACTTGTTGTTTTCTTTCCACAGGGGGCCACAGGAGAGCTTAGTCATTTTTCCAGCCCTGAAACACCCATTGTTTCTGTACACTAAGAGAACTTCTCAGAGCTCACAGATTTTGTCAATGCATCTACAGTATTCTTCAAAGTGTCCACCTTTACCAGCAGCACCTTTTTGTCTTCTATCATATCCCTCACAAAGTGATACTGAACATCAATGTGCTTTGTCTTTGAATGATAAGCAGGGTTCTTTGCCAAGAAAATTGCACTTTGGCTGTCACATCCTATCCTTATAGCTCCCTGTACTAACCCCATACTTGAACACAATCTCTGCAACCAAACTGCTTCCTTGCTTGCATGAGTGGCTGCCATGTATCTGCCTCTGTAGTTGATAGTGCCACTACAGATTGTTTCTTACTCATCCAACTGACTGCACCTCCAAATAGGTTAAACACTTACCCACTTGTAGATCTTCTTTGATCCAAATATCCAGCCCATTCTGCATCACAAAGCCAGAATCCAACACTCTGTCCAATCCTGGTCTTCTGGGTTGCACAACCATAATCACTAGTGGCCACGGCAAATTAACCTGAACCCCACTTCACTGCTATCCCAAGGC
>APFE030794763.1:135137-164646 GCA_000404065.3 Pinus taeda | reverse complement strand
CCTGGATCCCAAAACTGGGACTACCAGCTTGATTTTTCATTATGTTCCTTTCAATGTTACAATACATATTTATACATGCTGAAGCATCCAATACCATGGACCGAAAACCATCACCTCCAAAACCATGGACCGAAAACCATAGGTAGGTTCACCCAACCTAATATAGGGTCCAATTTTTTTTTTCTTGGGGCACTGCCCCTGACCTCACAGAGGGGGGCTACCCGCCCCCCTCAAACTCCCTGGATAGGGGGGCTTCCGCCCCCCTTGTGACCCCCTTGCTGTGCAATCGGTGCAATGAAGGGGGGGCTCCACACCCCCTTTAACCCCCCAGTTCACTACGTAGGTTAGTCATGGAAAGAATATAACACAACCCAACATGGGGGAGCACACAAAGGATATCAGGGGCATAGATGAGGCCAAGGAGGAGAAGAACCTAGTAGAGGTCGTGGACAGGTCATTTTCTATCATTGCGGAATGCCAAGGCACTACACATGGGAGTGCATGAGTCAGACATGCCTATCATGTCAATACTATGCTCAGTTTGACCACACGATAGAAGAATTCCCTATGTTGATAGCTAAGATGTAGGAGAAGAAGGCAGAGCCTCAAAATCCTACCTAGAATGTATAGATGATGAGGTTTGAGCCCCGCGAAGAGGATCCAAATGTGAATATCGTGTTGAGAAGTAGGATAATGACTAGTGATGATAAAGGACAATGACATGAAGAGGATAGATGGGTTCACAAGGCCCCAGAAAAGGAGATTGGGTTTGATCTAGAGCACGCGAAGGAAACATTTATGGAGGTGAAGAAAATCATCGCTGAGGCCTCTACCTCAAGAAGTTAGGACAAACTGCCAGAAACAGGCACACCTAAAGAGGTTGACCCCTCTGTGCTTACCACCTTCTTGGAGACTTGTATGAAACTATTGCGTGATAGCAAGGCTATGAAAGGGCTAAAATAATTGATAAACACGTGTGTTGGTAATGAAAATTCTCCTGAGGGAAACTGCTTAGTCTGAAAGATTGGAAAACATAAGGCAAGAACAAGGCGCGAGATGAGGCTCACCACGCAAATTGGAGAGTATGAGATGGAGTAGGTTATTTTTGATATGGGATTTGATGCAAACGTTTTGCCTAAACAAACATGGGAGAGAATGGGGAGACCTATGCTGTAGAGATCTCCGATTCAGTTGAGAATGGTGAACCAGCAGAAGATTATCCCTACAGGATGTCTGCATGGAGTTACCATAGATATAGTAGGTGCGAGCACTCTGGCTGATTTTAAAGTGAGAAATTGTTGATGACAGCAAATCCATACCCCACACTCCTTGTAATTTATTGGGCTATTTATATGAATGGGGTAATCAATTTGAAAAAGTGGACAATCTTGTTTGAAAGGAAATCACTTTGCGTTGAAGTACCATTGGACCCTGCAGAAGGACCGCACTATACTACACTGATCCGCAACTAAGAGGATAATGTTGACGATTTGGATCAGATCTATAAAATTACAGCATGAGACCAAGATTGGATTAATCCAACAGCTGATGGATAGATTGCATGGGACTGTGAAAGCTCCTGTACCTCAGATTCAGATGAAGAATTGGAGCATTGGTAGAATAGATTGCATGAAGTATATATGTTTTGCTACAACATGTTGACTAAATCACTCCACTCTGTATCATTGGAGGTAAGAAATTTACCTTATTATGATGGTTTAACTAATGTAGATAATTTTTTGGATGCCTTTGAAAGAGAAGTACCCTAGGATCATCGCTTTCATGCACTATGTTTGGTGTTGCATGCTATGCCTGCACGGTGGTGGGGTACGCACAAACATGACTTTGATGAATGGCACGATTAGAGGAGAATGATGAGGTTGCGATTTGGTTGCCCAAAAGTTTGGCTGACTGAGAAATATGATGGGAGGAATGATGTGTGTGATCATTTATAAAAATTGAATAAAGTTTATGGAATGAAGCCATAGCCATAATGGGTGCATTTATTTTGTCACACTCTTGATATAATCCCTATGAATTGGTACATAGAAACGCAACTCTGCCATGGCACCGTGGAGTTGGATATATTAAGGGTAGGATTCTTAATGACCTTTAGTTTTGAATATGGGTTCAAAATAATTGATGAAGCTCTACAGGAAGTTAAGGTAGTGATATTCATAATACCACAAGACCCTTTAGAGCTAGCTCAACTAGACTGCAGCAACCAGATATGCCATGCACTAGAATGCTATAATGTGACTGCTGAAGGGGAGGATGAGGATCTGAGGAATATAAATATTCCAAAGGCAGAAGGTCATCGCACAGTTGAAGGTCCACAGATAGAGAACCCATACATCACCGCTCCATTGAAGACTAGGCAAGTGAACATTGGTACTGAAACAAAGCCAAAATTTGCGAAGATTAGGGATTACTGGGATGATGCCATGGTAGATAATGTTGCCGAGTTGCTCCATGAATATCATGATTTGTTTCCTACAAAATTATCGGGCCTGAAAGACATCATAGGTGAATTATGTGTGATGAAGATTACCCTAAAACCAGACGTGAAGCCTATTAAGCAGAGGCCATATCACCTTAACCCCAAATATAACGAAAAGGTTTGCTTGGAATTGGACAAGATGCTTGAGGTGGGAATTATTGAATCAATGGAGGAATTTGATCGGGTGAGCCCAATGGTAGTCCAAGAAAAGAAATAGAAGGGAGAAATATGGATTTGCATAGATATTAGGAAGCTTAATGATGCATGTGTCCATGATCCTTTTCCGACACCATTTACTGATGAGCTACTAGACAATGTTGGAGGACAGGAGACCTACTCATTCATTGATGGGTTCTCTGGATACCATTAGATTAACATCGTGTCAGAAGACAAGAGAAAAAAAACCTTCACAACAGAATGGGGTTGTTTCTAGTATACGGTGATGTCGTTTGGACTCAATAATGCACAGACGATATTATTTCGCATAGTCATTGCGGTGTTCAAAGAATTTATCCATAAGTTCTTGGAAGTATATTTTGATAACTGGAGAGTGTTTGGGTTAGTAAAGTGCCATGTAGCTAGTCTACGCCTAATTTTGGATACGTGCCAAAGATATCATATCACGCTGAACTTGAAGAAGTGCTTATTATGTGTCCCCTTTGGAATTTGTTTGGGTGATGTGGTGTGCCAGAAAGGAATAATGGTGGACCCTACCAAGATCGTAGTAATAGTCAACTTGGAGGCCCGAATGAGTGTCAAATAGTTGCACACAATGCTAGGCCATACTAGATATTATCGTAATTTCATCAAGGCTTATTCTTAGATTACTGCGCTTATGGACAAGTTGTTGAAGAAGGATGCTACATTCTGTTGGGATGAAGAATGTCAACGTAGTCTAGATGTCTTGAAGGAAAAGATGGTCACTGCGCTGATCTTGGTCTTCCTGGATTGGAAGAAGGAATTCCATGTACACATTGATGCCTCGTGTATTGTGTTGGGAGTGGTACTGACATAAGTTGGTGAAGGAGAGATGGACCACCCTATAGCATTTGTAGGCAGAAAGTTATCAAAGGATGAGAAGAATTACTCAACGACAGAGCGCGAAGGTTGGCTATGGTGTACGCACTTCAAAAGCTCAGGCACTATCTATTGGGAGGACATTTCAAGATGTACATGGATCACTCTGCTTTGAAGTACCTTGTCAATAAGCCTGTGTTGGGGGGAAAGATATGCAGATGGCTTTTGTTGTTTCAAGAATATGGCTTTGAGGTAATTGTTGATCCAGGAAGGTTGAATGCAATACCTGATCATTTGTCGCGCATTGAAATAGGGGAGGAGCCTACTCATTTGGAAGAAGGGTTACCCAACATGTAGCTCTTCGTGGTGTGCATAGCATATAACCACGTTGCAGATATTATCCAGTTTTTTACCACAGGGACGGCTCCAGAAGGATACACAAGTTAGCAGAAGAAAGAGTTGGTAGTACGCATAGCTAATTTCTCGGTAATTACAGGACATTTATATAATATGGGATCAGATGAGATACTTTGACCGTATGTGCCTGATTTTGAATGAAATAGCATCCTCGTTGAAGCTCATGGAGGAGCTGCTGGAGGACATTATCCAGGAAAAGTGACAGTTTAGAAGATTTTACACGTGGGTTTGTGGTGGCCTACATTACATAAGGATACCAAAGCATATTGTAGGGTGTGTGATGCATGTTAGAGAATGGGCAGGCCATCGCGAAGGGATGAGCTTCCTCTTGTTGAGAATAGAAACAAGAAATGCTAAAAATAGCATTCAGAATATTCCAATTTTAATTTGTCGTTGAATTAAAATTGAGAATTAAAATTCGAATTTAGTCTAACCAGTTGTTTGAAAAATAATTAATTAATTCATCGTGGATTAATTATTTGGAGAAATTCAAGATAGAAATCTTTGTGAAGTCATGAAACAGCTATCCCTTAAATTACGAAGATAAGGATGAGTTATATTTGAGTTGTAGTTAGTTAGCTCAGTTAACTGAGTTATGTCCAGTTAAATTAGTTCCAAATAGTTCAAGGAACTAATTATGAGTTTAGTGAGTTAATGCATGCATGCATCCAACTAGTGTACTCCAGATAAATGAAGATTCTCTCATCAGAAACTCATGCATGTCTATTCATAGAAAGATCTGGTTGAGCTAAATGTCAAGGACAAGTTACTATCAGTTGCATGAGCTTTCCTATAAAGGAAACTCATCCATGCAGAAGGAAAAACGTTCCTTGAGGATTGTACAGTTTTACAGGGTGTGAGATTAGTGTGAGTGGTCATTATTACACTTGGTAATAGTAGGATCACCCAAGAGAAATAACGAAAGGAAATAGGAGGCTTGGAGGGCAAAGGAGAAGGTTTGTGAGAAGCCTTGTTTGCCTGTGAGCATCCAGGAGGATTGTATTGAGAGCTGGCTAGCTGTGAGAGCTAAAGCTTTATGTAATCTTGATGTATTTCCACTTTGTATGATAACACAGATAGTGGGGTTTTTAGCTGAGGCTTCCCCAGAGTATTCTTCTTTGTTTCATGTGTATTGATTATTCTTCTATGTTATATGTGTTCAGCTTGATCTTGCTCAAATATATTAAGCTTCCACAAGTTTGATTGTATAAGTAGATTAAGTATTTTTCTTTAGTTATATTCATAATCAAGCTAATCTACAGTTAGAATTTCTACATGGTATCAGAGCAAAGGTGATCAAAGCTGTGAACAGTATACTAAGAAGGGAAATTCGAAGTTGCAAAATCAAATTCTTATCATACTTCAAAGTTCACCAATGGCATTCAATGGCTTGAGACTCGAGTATACTTTGTATGGTAGCTCTAATTACATAGCATGGAAATATCACATGGAAGAAATATTAGAAGACAACGGTTTGAAGGATTTCATTGATCAAGAAATGCCCGAGCCAGCTGCAACTAATGCACAAGAATTGGCTGAATGGTAGAAGTGTGTGGCGAAGGTGACACAGATTCTTCTAGAGGGAGTTCGAGACCATATTGTCTCGTATCTCCATGGGAAGGAAACTCCATTTTCAATTTGGAAGACATTGAAGGACCCCTATCAGAACAGTAGTGACTAGAGGAAACTGGTGCTCAAGGATAAGCTTCGAAAAATCAAGATGGAGAAGGGCGATACTATTTCTACATATTTGAACAAGCTCACCACTTGTAGATATGAGCTTGGTAGTATGGGAATAACTACACCCGATGATCATATGGTGATTCTTGCTCTCCTAGGTCTTCCAAAGAGCTAGAATAGCTACTAGGACTCTGTGAATGGAAGAGAGAAACTACCAGATTGGGAACGACTATGGTCAGATCTAATGTAGGAGGAGATCAGGAGAAGCACAAGAGATGGTTCTTCATCCAAGGATGATGAAGAAAATCTGGACTTAACAAGTAAGTCAAGGAAAGGGAAGGGGAAGGCATCCCATTCCGAATTGAATTCTTCTCATGGAGGGAAGAAGGTTGACAAGTCTAAAGTGAGATGCTTTAATTGTCATGAGATGGGTCATTATGCAACTAATTTCCCATCCAAGAAGTCTAATAAGGGATCCTCAAAAGGATCGGAAGGTGAGGCATTAGCCTTTCAGTTTTAAATGGACTTTACCCTCATCGCATGTATGGTTTCATCAATCGTGGGTTGTGTTTGGTATCTTGACAGTGAAGCCTCATTCCACATGACCGGAGATAAAATTTTATTCAGTACCTTGGAGGAGAAAGACCTCAATATGTGCATAGAGATGGGTGACGATGAAAGGTATAGTGTTTCAGGAGTGGGCACAGTTTCTTTTTAGAGGGAGCATGGAGCTCTTTTCACCTTGACAAATGTGAAGTATGTGCCTGGACTGAGGAAGAATTTGGTATCGATCGTGATGTTGGAGGAAAAAGGCTACCATGTTGTCTTTAGTAAGGGAAAGGTTTTCCTTAGACACATCACCTTGAGACAGGTGAAACATATTGGTTCACGAGTTAAGAACATGTATCCTCTTGAGGTTCAAGATGCATGCAAAGCCTTGAGGAGCAAGGCAAATGTTAGAGACTTGGTGTTTGAGAGGGAGAGTACATACTTCCCAACATGCAGTCCCAGAAGAAGTCTCAGACAATTGTTGAGGAGCCACAATTAGAGTCAGCAAAGGGATCACATGCAACCATACCTCCAGGTGTGAGGTGGGGCGATGTGAAGTGATAATCTCAAGAAGGTTGAAATTGGGTAGGGTCCATTGAGAGGTTTTATCTGATAGATTGTACCTTGCTACGGGAGCCCAAAGTACATATGTTGGCTATGTGGGGCTTGACCTAGGTTCAGAAGTGATTTAGCCAAGAAATTCCCGATACTACTAGCCCTTTTGGCAACAGTCTGCGGACCGCAAACTGAGGTCTCACCCGAAGTAGTATGGGAGGGTGTTGGAACCAGGTTTCCGCACCCTAGGGATGTCTTAGTGAGGGTTCTGGAGGTTCACAATCTGAACCTATGTGCTTGTGCTGCCCCATGCAACAGCCTGTGCACACCTTTGTAAGGGGTGCAAATATAGTACTATCTTGATCTCGATCCTTACTGCGCTATTATATTAGTGCTTTGACTTTCTTTGTGCGGGCCCAAAATTGTTATTACTTATTCAACTTTCAAGTAAGTGTGCATAATAAAAAACAATATAAGTGCATAAAGATAAACAGAACCATAGATGCACAATATTCTGAATCAAACTTATCTTTATTAATAATCCTTCTCAAGTTCAGTTCAATTATAGACCCGACTCTACCTTGTGCACTTAGCTGTAGGGGTCTGTGCACTCAGCTACGGACTCTACTAGGCCTCTGCGCACTTAGCTATGGAGCCTCTTCCTACTACTATGACCGATACACTTCAGATCCACTTCTATCCTCTAACCATGCCTTCACATCTATCTAGTACTTCCTTACCAAAAAGTTGTCTTTACACTTAGAGCCTCACTCTATTATACAATCCCATTGCCCGCGGACCATTGGTAGGCAGACACAACTTTACATTATTTTACAATTCGTAGGGTGGACAACCTTATGACTCATCCTAGACTTTTGTGCTCCGCAGCCATACTTTGCAGAGTCTTTACATTACGTTGACCAAAAATCAGGCTTTAAGCCCCAAAAACATGCTATGGGAGGGACTCATTGCCTAACAGGCCCCCAACACAATCATTGTGACTCATCCCAAGTCACTCTGCTAGTGCGGCGATCTTTATGTGAAGTCCATCCAGCAGGTCTTGCGTAGCTTGGGTGTCCACAGCACACTGTTCTATTGTCTATTGTACTTGTTGCGCACATATCTTAGAACTTTTGTGAGTAGGGTCACATTCTTGTCTAACCACATAAAGTTCCTACATTTGTGCCAACTTCCCTTCAATGGTAGCTATAATTGTGAAAGCTTCATCGATCCATGGTTGGATGCGTGCTTTAAGCAGGGATTCTTTTTGGCGTGTGGTGTCTAATTGGTCCTTTAGTGCCCTTGCCTGCTATAGTCTGGCGAGTCATTGAGTAAGGACAACCGTCTGCACGGTGCCCCGAACACTATCATACTCCTACTGCAACTGGTGTGCCTCTGTCTCTAGGCGTTGTAGGTTCAGGTCTTCCTGCAAGTGCATAAGCATGGTTAGTGCTTGCTCCAACATCCCAGTACAATCCTGTGTCGCTTGGACAATTTGTTCCAACCTCATATAGATAGTGCAGGTGCACTGCTTTCTAACTTCTGAGGGTATGGAGGGCTGCATCCTCAATCAAAGCTCGATGATCTACAGGTTCAGCTCCAACTGAACCTTTGTCATTTCCTCCTTAGCCTCATGGACTTCAGCCACCAATCTATGGACCCGCTCTGCTGCTGGTAGCTCTACTGGCACATCCAACTTTGGGACGCTCTTGCATGCATCCTCTACTGCCTACTCTAGTCCATGAGCCTGTGAAACCAACTCATCACACTGGAGGCTAAGCTAGTCCATGTTGATTTTCTACTCGTTCAGGACCTAGATTGCGTGGCCTTCCCAAGCGTGGGGCTCTGTGACGGCCCCATCTTGTAGGTGGTACAAAATTTCACATGACAGGGCTACCAAGTTCAAGCTGACACCTTTCATGCTGCTCATCACAGCCCGATCACCCTCACTTGCTGCTGTTAGAGCGCCTTCTAGCAATATGAAAGGGTTGTCCATACAGGTGTGCAACGTCTGTTCTTCCTTGGTGGTTCCTACTCTGACGTACTAAGCCATTGTACCTGTTTGGGGGGACTGTACTTGTAAGCCTTGTAGCTACATGCTAAGCGCCCCCAACACAATGTCTGCTCCATCCTAAGTTCCTGGAGTGCGTCCTTTGTGACCTGACGAATCGTTTAATTGACGTTAAGTAGATCACCTTCTATGAGTGTGATCGGGCTGACGGACGTCTTTGTCACTTTTACCTTCTTCCTGGGAGTTGTTTTCTCAGGGCCACATGGCCACTTGAGTTGGGTCAATGCGGAACCGAGGTCCACGCATTCTTCTGTCCTATCCACTTCCTTGGTCTGCTACCCCATGGACATCTCCCAGCCCTCCTCAGGCACTCTTGTTGGTGTTTTTATGGTTTTTTCCATCTACATCGTTGTTGCTGCATCAGTCGTCTTTAGCTCTGTGACTGCTTCTTATTCCTGTCACCTCTTTTTAGCCAGCTATGTGATGCACAGCTTGGTGTCCTTATCTCTTTGCTGGGCTGTGGCCTTCTCCATTTCTGCCAGGTCCGGGGCATGCCAATCCAGAGGCCATGACTCCATTACTGTGAAGATCGCATCATCCGTTGTGATGAATGGAAGCTTCACCCATTTCTGCGTTGGATCCTTTCATGCCTGGATATAAAGGTTATGCATATCCACTTGAACTCTATTGTTCTTTGTAAGTTGTTATGAACCATAGGAGACAGGCATGACCTTCAGTTGATCCACATTCAAATGCTCACCTCCATGAACACCCAAAAAACATTCATCTCACAAATCCTCTTCACGTCTTTGGTAGCCCAGAGGGAGGCGTACCTCAGAGCTTCTGGAAAATCATGCTCAATATTGGGGAACTGCCTATCCTCTGGTAGCTCCCCTGCAATCAACAGGATGGATAAGAGCAACCACGCATAGTGGAAGGTCTTACCCTACTCCTAGGCCTCCTTGTAGTTCGTCGAAAACTCCTCTCAAAGGAACTATGCCTAGTTGAACTGGACCCCCTTCGCAAATTACTTTGCCAGCACAATCATAGACGTTTGTACTTCATCGGTGCGACATTTCCTCATCAGTTTGTTGGCCAATAGCTAGGTGGCTATGTGCACCTCTTTGTCTTTAATTCTTGCAATTGCGAACCCCCACCTTTTCTTCTCTAGTTTATACTTGGCCTTCATGGCTTCTGCGAGAGCTAAGTTGTTGCTTTTTCCCGCTATGGCCATGGGGTTGTGTCCTTTGAAGGGTAGTCAAGAAATTCTATGAATTAGGTCGGTTGTGATGGGAATAAGCTCCTCCAACTAGAGATACCCATCATGCACTAGGCACAGTAGCTGCCTGATGACAAAAATGGTGATGGGTACATGGTGGTAGTGGGGTATCCATCGCAATTGGAGTAACCTAGCCTTCTCCACACCGCGCAACCATTTCTGCTTCATTAACCTTTCCATGGCTAGGTGTGGGAACTTCTCACTATTTGTGAGGTCCCAATTGTTGAACTTCATGGTCGGTATTCATCCCAAGGGTGGGCCTTCAAACATTATACCATCGGGGAGGAGCGAGGTCTGGAGCGCACTCTTCGTGGCCTCTAGGTCTTTTGGTATCTTGGCTTTCCCTTTCCACGGGGGGACATATGTAAGTAACTTTGTTGCAGAAAGCATTGGTGAGACATCCTCCACCTCATCGTCTTGCACCTCAATTTGAGTAATTAGAGCTTGCAAGTCTTCTTCCTCCATGTTTAATTCAATGGTGATGGCTTTTCCCTTTTCTGCCATTGACAATTTGCTAAACCTTGGGTTTCTTGGGGATATGCGGTTTGGGCCCATAGTCTGCTTATCTTTTTGTGGCCGTGGCATTCATGGTGATTTTGGAACTTTTGACATAGCTTCCGCTTCTCTAGAATTCTCCTGGGCCATATGGGGCTCTACGGTAACTTCGATGAATCACACTCTTGTTCTAGCAGCTATCATCGTGTCTATAGTCAAAGGTGCTAAGAGTACGCAGCACTCCCTGCTCTGCAACTACTCAATTCTCACACAACCAAGTGTTGCCTCAAGGCTAGCCTTACGGATTTTATATTATCTTTTGAATTTGAATTCAACCATTCCCCCCACTTCTTAGTCATTAATACCTTCTTGGTGGCAAATCGTTCAAAATATAGCTCTTAATTCATGTCTTAATTGCCCATTGCCCACTCCTTTTTACCTTAAATTGGACCTCTTGTCATCGACAATGACACCAATAGTCACCTCCCAGGATACCTACGCAGCAGCACAGCCCCCTATGCGTGGTCATGACCTCTATGACATACTAATCATACACACAACCTCCTTATCACACAGCTCCCATATAGACTCTTTTATAGTCCTGCGCTCTCTTTCAACTACCTAGAGCGGTGAGACTGTGCTCCCTACAGATAGTCAGGTGGTCGCACCACCTGTGTGAGGCTTCAATTCACTTTCCAGCCTAGTCCACGGGCACTCCTCAATTATTCTCGTGACAGCCAGCACCGTGCTTTCTTCCTTATGTAGTGCACTCCCTTGGTTACTTTGTCTAGTAAGGTGCGGTCGCAGCCATGGTAGCAAGGCCACAAATTCTCAGCGGAAATATTCTAATGTAGTAGTATGGCTACCTATATCTCATCCTGTCATTCTTACTTTATTGATGCGACAGGCTTGCGTGATTTCGTTTTCTAGTTATTTACTTTTTTCATCCATTAACACACTTTTCTTCCTCAGTCGTACCTGATCTTTGAGTTCATGAAGATTAAGGTTCCCTCATCGAATAGCTTTCTGAATCTACATTTGTTCGTCCTCATGCGGCTACTTAATTCCTTCGTCTTGGTCCTCATGTACTATCTCAACTATGGGAGCTACTACGTGAGGATTCCTTCCTTTCAAAATTATGGCCTCAACTCTGCTTATCAGCTTCGGGATCATCTCCGTGCTCGCATTCGCATCTGAACCTAGATCTAGGATTACCTTATCCATTTCATACTCACCAATCTATGCAGTCAATCTCATTTCCCTCTCGGTGCACAATGCATGCTTTCCCAACTTCTGGACTACGCGCAGTTCCCCTGACCCCACGCACCTAGTGATTAGCTCCTGTAGTCCCTTAACTACCTTGTTGTCATGTAGCAATTTCATGCATGTCTCCAGAAAGGTAGTAAGCATTGAAGGATCCATTCTTGGCTCTTGTCAATCCTTACTACCTGAAGTGGAGGCCTTCGCAAAGCTCTTCTTAGCTTCCATGAATGTCTCCTTTCCATGTTCTAAGTCAAACTCAGGTTCCTTTGTAGGAGTCTTGTGAACCCATGTATCTTCCTTGGGTTGCTTCCCCTTATCCTCCCCTATGGTCACACCACTTTTGAGCATCATGTTTAGATTTTGGTCTTCTTCACGTAGTTTAGACCTCATCATTTGTATATTATGAGTCGGAGAAGGCTGGAATACTCCCTTTTCGTGCATTTGTGTGATCAGTGTAGGGAAATCTATTGTTTCATGATCAAACTAAGCATAGTACGAACAAGATATCCTCGTTGGGTTGGTACAATCGCGGACATAGTGCCCTGGTCCTCCACAATTGTAACAAATTAACTATCCATGGCCCCTTTTTGGTCCCATTCCTCCTTGTCTTCGACCTCGCCCCTGAAATCCAGCATGCGCCATCCCCACAGCTGGGTCGAGGGCTCGCATTTTTGTCTGCATCCTAGAGGCTAGGGTCTGATCCATCATTAACTCGTAGATGTGACAAGTGCACTCATCATGGCCTACCGACCTACAAAAATTACAAAACAGCTACTAGGGAGTTTGTGTATACTTCTACAACAAATGACAATTATTCGTCGTGTTTTTTCCTCCTAGCTAACAGATTGTGCACCATAACATGGGTGTTGCACTTGACCATACATGTGCCTCTGGTCTCAATGGAATTGGCCTTCCTCTTGCCAAGTAGTTCGTGAACAGTAGACAATGATCCTTGTCATGGCCCTGGCCTTTGCATTTTATGCACCATACTTCTTCACACAACTCTAGTCGTGGTACCCTATCCTACTTCAAACTTTCCATTTCCAGGCATAGATTCTATAGTTGTGTGTGGATTTGTTGAACTCCCAACCCAGGGTCATGTATCGAGGTCTCATGCAACCTCATCGCCATTTCCAATGCTTCGACCTAGGTGGAAAGTTTCTATTGTGACAACGTCATCCTCAAGTGCGGTGTCAAAGATGCCACAAACCATGCATGATGTTGTGCATCCGTTAGCGTCATGTTGGCTTCGCGGATCATACTCTTTAGCCTTTGGTCCAAATCCCAGGGAGTCTCACATAGAAGCATTGCGATCTCTTTAAACCTGATGATTGATTATGTCTCTAATTTTGGCCTGATAAATTCTCTATTCAACACATTCTGGATCTCTGTTATCCTTGCATTTGGGTGGTCATTAGATTGATTGATATACCATGTCAATGCACAATCCTGCAAAGTGCTCACCAATGTAGCCTTCTTAATATTTTCATCCGTGACACCTTGCGCTTCCCATACTACTCTTACTAAGAACCAAAATTGGTCCAGATCTTCATTCCCTACCCCTCTGAATACCTGTAGTTTGATTGCGCTCACCATACTGAACTATGGAGGTGGTGGAGGTAGAGTGGGTGGAGATGAAGGTGAGGGAGGTGAAGTAGGTGGTGGTGTGGGTGGAGGTGTTAACTGCAGAATGCGCTGCCTTATCAAATTGACTGCGCTTTTGGGAGAGACCTTAGCAAGCTCTTCCTTGCTCTCTCGCAAAGGTGAAATTAAGGGATTGTTTTTCTAATTCTTCGCTACTTTTGTGGATCTTTCTGCTCTGCGTTGTCCCAAACATTAATGCATTCACATGACCCTCTTCTCACACAATAGCATCTTAATCCAAGTATTTAAAGACTTAATATACTTACCTCGCGATCCTTTGAGAAAGCATCGTTCTGCTTCACTGTAGCTCATGGTCGTGTCTACTAGAAACTTAGTGATAAATCCCCCTATTATCCAGTTGAGCCAATGGTCCACAAATCGCGCGATCTTATCTTCTAATGCCTCTAGTCTACGTACAAATTCTAGAGCACACTATCGGTTGGTCGAGCCTGCACCTTCCCTAGTTGTTGGCTAACCTCGCGATCCACTCATATAGTTCAGAAGGAAAGGATGCAAAGAAAATCTCATGGATTTCTGTATACACGTAGTGATCCAGCCACTTTTTCTCAAATACTTGTGGAGTTTTGTTTTCCTGTGTCGCGAACTCGTGAATATTTTTGTCCAATCACTCTTCAATTTCCTTCTTTGTTGGGTTCCACTAGCACGACATCAGACATTCCTTAGGCAGATCCCGGTCCCAGCAACGGAACCATTTGTTGGCTACATGGGGTTTGACTCAGGTTCGAAAGTGATTTAGCCAAGCAAAACCCAGTACTACTGGCCCTTTCGGCAATAGTTCGCGGAGCGCGAACTGAGGTCTCACCCAAAGTAGTATGAGAGGGTTTTGGAACCAGGCTTCCGCACCATAGGGATGTCTTGATGAGGGTTCTAGAGGTTCGCGGTCCGAACTTGTACGCTTGCGCTACCTCGTGCAATAGCCTGTGTGCACCTTTGTAAGGGGTGTGAATATAGTATCCTGATCTCGATCCTTACTGCGCTATTATATTAGTGCTTTGACTTAGTTTATGTGGGCCCAATATTCTTATTACTTATTCAAATTTCAAGTAAGTGCGTGTAATAAAAAATAATATAAATGCATAAAGATAAATAGAACCATAGATGCACAATATTCCAAATCAAAAGTATCTTTATTAATAATCCTTCTCAAGTTCAGTTCAATTATAAACCCGACTCCGCATTGCGTACTCAACTGTAGGGGTTTGCGCACTCAGCTGCGGACTCTACTAGGCCTCTGCACACTCAGCTGCAGAGCCTCTTCCTACTACTATGAACCAATACACTTCAGATCCACTTCTATCCTCTAACCATGCCTTCACCTCTATCTAGTAATTCCTTACCAAAAAACTATCTTTACACTTAGAGCCTCGCTCTATTTATACAATCCCATGGTCCGCGGACCATGGGTAGGCTGACACAACTTTACATTATTTTACAATTCTTAGGGTGGACAACCCTATGACTCATCCTAGACTTTCGTGCTCCGTGGCCATACTTCACGGAGTCTTTACATTACATTGACCAAAACTAGGGCTTTAAGCCCCAAAAACATGTTGTTGGGGGGATCCACTGCCCAAAAACATAGTAGTGGAAGGAATCAGTGGGATTGATGCAGTCAGAGATCAAAGTGATAAAGGCTAGAGCAGTCAAATACTGAAGACTGCAAAGAAGGATTGGCAACAGTGCAGAAAGGTTGAGTCAGCAAAAGTGCAGAGTTTTCAGTCGACAGAGGCAATAGTAGTCAGAGACTTTGATGATAGAGGCATCATTCTGATTCAGGTTGGATGTTTTTTTTGTTTTTGGAGATTGTTGGAGCAACAACACTAGAGACAAGTGTTTCATGCAGAACATTCCAAAGGTTCAAGATCAGGATCAAGTTGAATTCCTTTCTTGTTGAGAATACGAACAAGAAATGCTAAAAATAGCATACAGAATATTCCAATTTTTATTTTTCCTTGAATTAAAATTGAGATTTAAAATTCGAATTTAGTCTCACCAGTTGTTTGAAAAATAATTAATTAATTCATCTCGGATTAATTAGTTGGAGAAAATCAAGCTAGAAGTCTTTGTGAATTCATGCAACAGTTATCCCTTAAATTAAGGAGATAAGAATGAGTTATATTTGAGTTGTAATTAGTTAGCTCAGTTAACTGATTTATGTCCAATTAAATTAGTTCCAAACATTTTGAGGAACTAATTGTGAGTTCAGTCAGTTAATGCATGCATCCATCCAACTAGTATACTCTAGATAACTAAAGATTCTCTCATCAGAAACTCATTCATGTCTACTTAGAGAAAGACCAGTTGAGCTAAATTTTAAGGACAAGTTACTATTAATTGCATAAGTTTTCCTATAAAGGAAACTCATCCATGCAGAAGGAAAAAGGTTCCTTGAGGATTGTGTAGTTTTACAGGGTGTGAGATTAGTGTGAGTGATCAGTGTTACACTTGGTAACAGTAGGATCACCTAGGAGAAATAGCACAAGGAAATAGGAGGCTTGGAGGGAAGAGGGAAAGGTTTGTGAGAAGCCTTGTTTGCCTGTGAGCATCCAGGAGGATTGTACTGAGAGCTGGATTGATGTGAGAGCTAAAGCTTTGTGTAATCTTGATGTATTTCCACCTTTTATGATAATACAGATAGTGGGGTTTTGAGCTAAGGCTTTCCCCAAAGTATTCTTCTGTGTTTCATGAGTATTTATTCTTCTTCTCTATTATATGTGTTCTGCTTCATCTTGCTCAAATATGTTAAACTTCCGCAAGTTTGATTGTAGAAGTAGATTAAGTATTTTGCTTTAGCTATATTGCATAATCAGGTTAATCTACAGTCAGAATTTCTACACCTCTGAACCCTTAGGTGTCATTACAGTCATTTGAGAAATGGGCAATCAAATTTGTAGCACTAATTCAGTGCCTAGGCAAGAAAACCGATGTGCATTATATCATCATCGCGCTAGATTATCTGTCCAGATGGGCAGAGGCACAATCTGTGAAGGATTGTACATGACCTACAACAGAAAAGTTGTTGTTTGAGTACATGTTAACCAGGTTTTGTTGCCCAAAAGTGTTGAGAGTGATCACAGTACACATTTCCTCAATGAAACGATCTGTGCACAAACAGAAGAGTTCTAGGTGTATCATCAGAAGAGTACACCATATCATCCTCAAGTTAATGGAATAGTTGAGGCATTCATTAAGATCTTGGATAATGTGTTGACAAAGTTTTGCAATTCGCATTGGAATGATTGGGACATTCTTGTACCGACAGTATTATGGGCATATAGGCTACTTGCAAAAAGATAACAAGTCAGACACCTTTTTGATTGGTATACAACGTAGAAGTTGTGATGCTTATGGAATATATCATGCCTAGTCTATGCATAGCAGCTTTCACAGGGATGGTAGATTCTGGAGCCTTGGAAGAGTGGCTCACACAGATAATGGAGCTTGAAGAAGATAGATTCTTGGTTGGATTCCATCAGCAAGTCCAAAAGGAACGTTAAAAATATTGGCATGATTGGCACATCAAGCTGGTGACATTCAAGGTAAATGATTTGGTATTATTATATGATAGTAAGTTCGCTAAGTTTCCAGGTTTTGATGGTGCTGGACCCACCAACATGTCAGGGGATCTCCCTAGTAAGAAGTCCCAATTAGATCTCAGACAATTTGGTGTAGGATTCCCAGCAATGGATCATATGGTAATGCCTTGACAGTGATTTCGCACAGAGGAAAGTAAGATAACTCTGTTGGTAGCAAGGGTGTGACATATGCAGTGAGCCAAGGAAGGTGCATGAGAGGTTCTAACATATGGGGGTTGAGATGAGTGCGCCCCTTGAAAATCTGTGATAGCACAGAGTTAAGAAAGGAACACACGAGAAAATATGCATCACAACATGGAAGGAAAGTTAGCTAGCAATCCAAAGTGACGGTTAAACCAACAACACATTTAAGAAAGATTCATACATACATACATAGAAATATATACATGCATGAATAAGCAAACAGATACATATATCATTTAGAGTAAACCAGATAACAGAGAATACAATATAATATATGC
Source organism: Pinus taeda (assembly GCA_000404065.3). Classification (NCBI taxonomy): domain Eukaryota; kingdom Viridiplantae; phylum Streptophyta; class Pinopsida; order Pinales; family Pinaceae; genus Pinus; species Pinus taeda. Next base: position 147,158 of record APFE030794763.1, on the reverse strand, counting down.
ATGAAGCATGCTGTCTCTTGTTATATTAAGAAGTGTAAGTTCTAGTCATACAATACATCCATGTACAGCCATTAGTTCCAATAACAGAATGCTACGGCCACAACCGCCTACTCCTCCAAAGAGATGTACTAGCTTTGTGTAGTGGAGAAGCTAAGGATCATTACAATACTATCCATGCTTTCTCCAAGATAGTCTTATTGAAAGCTTGGTTGACCAAAAAACTTTAAAATGAGTTATGGGGGACTATTTATAGCGAAGGGTGGGATGACACTTGACATTCCCCTTTGTGATAGTTCACCTACCCTCATGACTCTTCATCTACTCTATGACTGTTACATTCAACTATCGACACTTGACTTAGACTTGACAAGACGTTACATTTCAATGCACATCTCCCCATGTGAGACAAAATAACTTGAGCAAGCCATGCTAGACATCACTATGACTTAGACAACTGTTGGAAGACCAAATCTTAAACATCTTCATTGTGTTTGATAGTAGTGTACTGATGCCAAGATCGGTAGTTTGCAATAGTGTCCATGTCCTCCAAGGTGACATCTTTCTGGAACTTGACTCTTGCCTCCATAACATCCAGGTACATTTGTTGGGCTCCTCTGTCCATCTCATGTAAAAGCATGTGCATCATTGTCTTCAATGCAGCCGGACCAACAACATACTTATGCATGGTGTCTACATTGATGGGCAAGTCTGGGCTGATGGCAATGCACATCAACTCATCAAACTTGGAGTCAAGCTCAAGTCTGACTTGTGCCTTTGTCTTTGCGTCGATGAGAGTCCCAATAGATGGGATCGCATGTGCGCGCACCACAACATCCATACTCTTGAATACATGTGCATGGGAAGCCTGTATACTCGTGATGAGCTATGAGAGCTCTTCATAGTTTCGGATCTGACTCCAGATACATGCCTTCAGCTTGACCACTTTGGGCTTCATCATCTTAGGCAAGTGAAGCGGGGCTCCCTTGTATCTCATTGCCCATGTTTGCATGTAATCAAGAGTAGCATGCACGCTCGCCAAGATTCATTCTCTCCTAGCACATCACTTTTGCCATCCATTCTGATGGATGACTACCTTATGCATGCTACAAAACTTGGAATACAATGCCCGCATAACTATTTCAATGGACAATACTTCATCTAGTATTGGCTTCTTCAATTCTGCTTGGGCAGATGTTGTAAGAAGCTCTCCTCCTTGCTTGGTTGTCTCCAGTTTCTTAGCCATTCGTTCATTCTTAACTATCAGAAAGCCAACACTTGAGCTAGTGGCTTCGGTATATGCTTTGGTGGCATCGGCCAAGGCTGTTGGATGTTTGTGCACGTTAGACATGATCACTCATTCCTCAACTTGCGCAGGAGATGTATAATCATCCAGAGTTGACACTCTGTGAGACTACACAACTTTGTGTTGAGGCTCATTGAATGAGATGTTGTACATCTCTCCTTCCGGTTGATCTCCCAGGATCCCACTGCCTCCTTGATCGCTTGAGACTTGCTCATCTTCAGGATGTGGTGAAGTGGGTAAGTCAACCTCTTGGTGATGAGGCATGAGGTTGACGTCTTGCTCCAATTCGTGTTGGTCCATATCCATATCCAATTGCTGAAGTGAATAATCTATCTCATGATCCAAGTCTTGCTCTTGCTATGTTCACCTTTTCTTTCTGATGTTAGATATTCTGATGATTCCACTACCTGTATGGGCGCGGTTGCATCTATTTTCACATGTTGTGCCCCCTGTTGTATTTGTTGTTGCTACACTTCCCTCTCTTGTTTGCATAGCTCTTGTTCCTTTCAAAGTTTCTTCTTCAACTCATGCAACTCCTTCTCCATCTCTTCCATCATTCATTTCTCCCTCTTCCTTTGTGTGATTCGCTTATCACGTTGTTGCCTCCTTACCTCTATAGCCATAGCTTCTTTCTCTACAAGTGGACCTACTTGAAACTTGCAGCTTTGTTCTTCCTCCATGTGATCGACAATCTTCCTGTTCCCCTTGTCATGCACTGGTATGTTTTCCTCTACTGTTGTTCCTTGCTCTAGTGCTCTTTGGGATGTCGCCTCATGTTGCTTCGCTAACCATTCCACAACGAAGCCAATGAGTTCATTGAGTCTAGAGGAGTTGTAACAATATCTCCATGGATCCTCCTCCACCCAATGACATGCCCCGTCAATCTAGTTGAACTGTACTCTCATGCAGTGATCTTTCACAAGACAGTGAGGGTCATATGGATTGTGACTTCATAGGTTGAATGGATACTTCTTCATATGCTTTGCTTCAACATCAACATGCTTGAAACTTTGGATCTTATCTAAACCAATGCACAGTGGAAGAGCGGGCCAAGGTTCCATCCTCTTCCAGTGTAATCTAGCAGTCAATCCTGTTGAGATGTGATATGCTACTTCCTACATGATGAGTATGTCCAAGGCAAACTTTGGTATAACATGAGGAGGCTTCTCCACATTGTACATTCATATGAAAGTGTTGGATGGTGAGGCATACCAATTAGCAATGTCTATCAATACCTCCATTGTTTCCTTCGACATGCAGGGTGGATCCTGTTTGAATATCATCTTGTAGACTGGGGTGACAGAATGATTGAACATTCATGTGATAACTCCTCTGAAATTTCATTCGGACAACAACTTACAATAAGTGTTCACTGTAGTCTCTGTCAGTTACCATGCCCACTTCAATCCCGAGAACTCCTATTGGGCATAGATTGCATCCAAGATGTAGGCAAACATGTAGATCTCTATTTGCATACCTTCAAGCAACTATCAAGCCTTCGTTACCATTCCTTCACCTGGTGAGCCAACATGCTAGACCAGTTACATGGTTTTTCTTCTCTAGCCAGTTGGTCCAGTGTGATCACCCAACCCTGTGGGAAGGTTTCTGTGCTTTCTTGGCCATACAGTCAACATGTGAATACTACCAATTACTAATACACCTTCCGTAGTATCTTCGTCTTATAGATTTGGTTGGGTGTCATCCTGAATATAGCCGGCTCCTTTACCCATTTCTTCAAAATGTCTCTAGAGTTAGCATTGTTTCCGGGTAAGCTGAAGGGATTCTCCATGACAGTTATGGGCTCTGACATCTGATACATCTCATCATAATTATCCACCCTGAAGGTTGAAATATTTGTCCTGCTGACACTTCTCAAGGTCTTCGTTTCAATATCAGTGTGTGAGATGATCCAGTGTATCATTGACATGCATGGGAACGTGGGGTATCTGCATGTAATCCAGTTCAAGCCAGACTTGTGAATATTCACGTGTACCTAGCGATCTTTGAGGTACCCCCCAAATGTGCCTAAAAATGCATCATTGACCTCTTTCCATTTCAGTTTGATGTTCTTGTCTATAATCAGCTTGGTATCTTCATAGATCAGTAGACTTGAGGAGACTGCTCAACTTCTTCTCTAGTTGCATTTCCGTTAGTGTCCTTTGATCCTGCTCTCTTGGAGGCCATTGATATTGTACTTCTAAGAGGTGGATGAACACCTGAAATATCTAGAGAAAAAGCGACCTGCATGGCAAAAAATCTGTCAGCGAAAACTAAAGCAAATTGGAGGAATGACATAACACATACATGGGGATTGATAAGCAAAGATTGTGCAATTTCTTCTGGGAGGCTAGGTGGCTGGCTACTAGAACTATTCAAAAGATAGTCTGGCTTGTCCAGGAGGTAATATTGACTACTAGAATTGCACAATGTGCAATCCAAGCTGACTATTGACTATTGGGATTGTGCACTGCATAATTCTAGCTGGTAATGACTGGAGGCTCAGTGACTTCATTGTGCAGTTTTTGGCACAACAGTCATTGTCCCTCAAGATTACGCAAAGAAGTTCTGGGTAGAAATGTGCACTTCTGGAGAGGAAGGCAGAGCCTTCCCTCTCAAGATTATGCAATGTTGTCTTGATGAGGCAGATTCCGGGCCAAGGCTGTCCATACTCGACGACGGGCAACTGAATGCAAATGTGAAAGTGAATGCATGGTGATGCTGATTGTAAGAAAAATAAAATTATCATGCATGCAAAAAGTGAATGAAAGTTTCAAAAAATGGAACAACATGCATGTGGATGAAGTGAGTCACTGAATCGACGACTGTTCGTGAAAAATAGTTCCATGCATGTGACAGTAGTGAGATAGCAATGAAAATGGAAACAATGTTAGGAAAAGCTAGTACACATGCAAATGAAAACAAGCATTCAAAGAAATCAAGCAAATAGCACTCACACAAGTGAAAACACAAAAAGCGATAAAAATACTGAAAAAAGACAAGTTGAGACAACTTACCCATGAATAGCCAAGCCAGATCTATCGAATAGTCCTGGATGTGTTGTGGGATCTCAAAGCTCCATGATCGATGTGAAAGAATGAGCTCTGATGTGTCGAATCAATAAGTTTGGGTTCATGACGTGCATGCCACAAATCTAGGAAAGAGCGACAATTGGAGCAAACATTATAAAATGATCTTTGCATGTAACCTCTAGCTACTAAAAGTAGCTCCCTAAATCAAGGGATGCTTTTTCCATGTTGCCTCTTGGTTTTCCAAGAAAAGTAAGCCATGCCATGAAATTCAAATTTCCTTGGTCCTGGGTGGAACTTGTCGACCCGACTGCACTCGCAAGAGGCTACTTAATTGCTGGGAGAAAATGCGCATTTCTCGAAAGGAGCCGAGCTAGCTGCTGAGAAGATTTGTGTAATTTTTTGGCAGATCAATTGACTAGTCCCCAGGATTGTGCAAATTATGAGTTGAGCAACCTTGCTAGGAAGAATTGCACAATTTTCTGGATGAATCTTGACTGGCATAATTGCGCAATTCTGGAGCCTAGCAGGCTACGAGACAGAATTACACAATTTCTGGAGGGAAGGTTGGTCTCCCTCTAGAATTGTGAAATTTCTTGAGGGAGTTTCTCAGCCTATAGCTGGACCAAGTTCAGAGGGATAGCCTATGAGGGGAGTGCAATAAGCTCTGATGGATAAGTTGTCTTTCTATAAGAAAAGTTACTAAACCTTGTGTACTTGACAAAGAAAGACATGCTGCTACGAAAGGTTGGTAGGGAGGCTCCAAAACAAAGCTAAGGAAAAAATTTGGAGGGTGATTGTAGCTACTACAACACTTGGCAACACACTAGTAGAACTCCAACTCTCTAAATGGACCTTGTTCGTGAAAAGCAAGTATAACACCTCCGAAAGTATTGTTCAGTTCTTAGCTTTTCTTGGTTTCACACTAGCTCGATTGTAAGATGTAGCATCTACCAAGATCTTAGTCAATTGACACACATTCCAAGCCAAGGAAACACAGTTGTTTCGATTGGGGTTGAGGGGTATATTGGTGCACAAGCATGATAGTCATCAGAGTCTTAGTTTCATCTCTGGTGTTGCTCCACTGCCAACAGGCCTGGACACTACCCTGACGGAGTCACATAGGAACAAAAGCATGGCTTTGCTGCTAGCGAGCATGGTCAGTACCCTAGTAGAGTTATTGGCATCACCTCTTTATGCAAGAAGCCTTTCTCTTATTTTGCCTTCTTCACTTTTCATTTTTGAAAATTTTCACTTTCCATTTTTTTTTTTTGAAAATTTTCATAACTGTGCATAACACTTATTCATTTCAAAGTCGAAAGAGGGATCCCAAATTATTGAGAGCAGAAGAGGTTGTTACTACAGAGAAGTATTCTATAATACCTCTGACATGCTTGTTAAGGTTTTCCCCCTCACCTTACTCTACTTGACTGAGTTGACAAGGGTTAACCCAAAAACAACCGACTAGAGAAGGTGACACTAGTTAGCACACAGGCATTGTGCTTTCACCAAGGTTTGCTTCGAATAGTATGTATTTTTTGTCGACATATCATGGACTAAAAGTAACAAGTTCTTCATATAGAGCTAGGATGAAAGATAACCAAGTAGTGATAGCTGCACAAGACCTCTTATACTTTACCTAGATTGTTTCAAGAGTCACACATGGTTTCATGCGAAACTAACCTATGAACAAAACAAGGAAACAAACAACAAAACAAAGAAGAAACTGAATAAAATATGAAAGCAAAGTAAGTAAGAAAACAAGCAAGCAGACCAACAAACAAACAAAACAAGCAAGCAAACAAGCATGCAAGCAAACGAACTAAAAGCAAACACTACTCCTACTCCTAAGCTAATGGTGCATGGGCCTCATCACGTGAAGTGATATTTCCAATGCAGCCACTGACGCATTGGTTGACCCATGTTGGTGAAGGCTTGAACTGCGAGAAACCCAGTTTTGTAGAACAAAAAGCAAGAAAGATATAACAATGAACACAAACACACTTCATGTTTAAAACTGTCCACGTGACATGAGTGAGTGAAAGTGCATGACATGTGGCACATGGACTTGTCATGGTGTTGTGCAACACTGTGTGCAACGTTGAAGCATACGTATACTCTTGACTGTGACATGCAAACAAATGAAAGAAACAAAGACAACTTGTGTCGTACACATGTGCTTGCAATATAAGATTCCTCCAATGCATGAGTAATGGGATCGTGCAGTATGAGTGGAGGAAGCATGATCTATGTGTGATATTGATCTTCAATGCATACAGATGAGTGATGAGGAGCCTTGTGCGATTGAAATTTTTCCTGATTAGAAGTGAAACTAACCCCAGGAGAGTGAGGGCCTGACATAACCATCAGCTCGGGCTGAAGTGCCTCGACAGTCTTAGGTGTTTCGACTTCATTGTCATATAGATCATCATATACCGTTGGATTAGAAAAATAGACTACGATAGAAACATGATCGTGATTGAATATGGGAGTAAATGGATCATGACATCCATGATAAAAAAAATCAATGATTTCATCAGCATCCTCATGATATGATGAATCAAATAGAGGGGTAGATGAGAAGCGAACAAATTCATCCTCTGCGTTTCCAGAAAAGGCAGATGAAATATCAAGTGGATTTTCAATGAGTAACTCATCCTCTCCATTGTCGGATGATCAACTAACATCTGGTGTGCCCTGCGAATGATCTACAATGGGTGCATCCGTGGATGAAGACACACATGTGAAATCATGGATGGCAGGTTCACCAAAGATGTTAGGAAAGAACAAAGGAGGCTTAGACGCGAGGGAGTCATCCTTTGCTGAGTGTTCATGCTCAAGCTCCTAGTCATATTCTTCGTGAATGATAGCGCATGTTGGTTGTGCAACACCAACTCCGTTAGTGGCTTGATCCTCATTCACAACAAGTGTAGAGTATGGAATGGAAGAACACAAGACAATATCATCTAGAGGATTAACCAAGTATGAAGACAGAGGTTGTGGAATAAAATGCATGTGACAACTCGATGAACTCACAACCAAATATATGGGAAAATTAAGCGAATTGATGTTGGGAGGATGTGACAGCTGAACAAATGTTTGAGCATGATCTTCAACATCACTTTGTGGTGGTGGAGCTATTAGATGATGGGATGGTAGACAGTCACGTGTGACAGTGAAGACATCTATCTGTGATTACATAGCTCCATCACTGAAGAATACTGAGTGAGTCTTGATTTCAAAATTCTTCTGGGGACTAGCATATTTCTTACCATAGTACTCGAATCGGTCTCAAAGATAGAAAATTTTCATCTGGCTCTTTGGAGCTTGAAACTAAAAATCACGGAAGTGCTGCCAAAAATCCATAATCGATTCATGCGGAGCCTTTCGTAGTTGTAACAACTTTTGGTCAATATGGTTTGGATCAAAATGATAGAAAGTGTCTTCAATGAGATCATAGAAGTTCTCAAGTGAGTGCACGTTATCAACCAGTAGCCTGTAGAACCATCAATCTGGAGATTCATAAAGTGTGTATGCAAGTTGCAATCTGGCCTGTTTGTCAGAACATCCATCCTCCTCATGAAGCATGGAAAGAAAGTCATGTAAGAAACCAGGCCAAGCCACTTCACCTTCACCATCATACATGTAAGTGGACAAGAGAACAAAGAACTCTCTCGTGATGGTGACATCTTTGTGATTTGAAAAACATCAAGGAGGGAGAAGAGCGTAGAATCCATGATAGATATGAAAAGGTTCAAAATAGGATGAGAGGACACAACTCGTCATCTGGTCCTCCTTCTAGCACCATAAATGTTGACGATGTTGAACTCGCCAACATGTCAGGGGATCTCCCCATTAAGAGGTCCCAATTAGACCTTAGACCATTTGGTGTAGGAGTCCCAACAGTGGGTCGTATGGTAATGCCTTGACTACGATTTTGTACAGAGACAAGTAAGATAACTCTATTGGTAGCAAGGGTGTGGCATATGCAGCAAGCCAAGGAAGGTGCATGAGAGGTTCTAACACATAGGGGTTGAGATGAGTGCGCCCCTTGGAAATCTGTGATAACATGGATTTAAGAAGGGAACACATGAGAAAATATGCATCACAACATCGAAGGCAAGTTAGCTAGAAATCCAAAGTGATGGTTAAACCAACAACACATTTTATAAATATTCATACATACATGCATGCCTAAGAAAAAATATACGTATATCATTTAGAGGAAACCAGATAGCATAGAATACAATACAACAAATGCATGAAACATGTTGGATATTGTTATATTAAGAAGTGTAAGTTCTAGTCATACAATACATCCATGTCCAACCAGTAGTTCCGATAGTGGAACGTTACAACCACAACTGCCTCCTCCTCCAAAGAGATGTACTATCTCTGTGCAGTGGAGAAGCCAAGGCTCATTACAATACTATCAAAGCTCTCTCCTAGATAGTCTTATCAGAAGCTTGGTTGACCAAAAGCCTTTACAATGAGTTATGAGGGACTATTTATAGAAAAGGGTGGGGTCAACCTTGACATACCCCTTTTTGTTGGTTCACCTACCCTCATGACTCTTCATCTCTCTATGATTGTTACATCCAACTATCGACACTTGACTTACACTTGACAAGACGTTACATTACAATGCACATGTAAACATGTGAGACAAAATGGCTTGAGCAAGCCATGATAGACATCACTATGACTCGGACAATCTTTGGAAGACCAACTCTTCAAAATCTTCATTGTGGTTGACAATAGCGTACTGATGCCATGATCAGTAGTCCATGATGGTGTCCATGTGCTCCAAGGTGACATATTTTTGGAACCTAACTCTTGCCTCCATAGCATCTGGGTACACTGCTCAGGCTCCTCTATCCAACTCATCTTAAAGCCTGCACATCATTGTCTTTAATGTGATCAAACTAGCAACATTCTTGTGCATGGTGTCTACAATGCTGGGCAAGCTTGGGCTGGTGGAAATGCACATCAACTCGTCAAAGTAAGAGTCAAGTTCAAGTCAGACCTGTGCCTTTGTATTCGCTTGGGTGAGAGTCCCAATAGATGGGATCGCATGTGTACGCACCACAACATCCATAATCTTGAATACATGTGCATGGGAAGCCTGTATACTAGTGATGAGCTGTCAGAGCTCTTCATAGTTCCGGATCTGACTTCGAATACGTGCCTTCAACTCAACCACTCTGGGCTTCATCTTCATAGGAAAATGAAGCAAGGCTCCTTTGTATCTAATCATCCATGTTTGCATGTAATCAATAGCAGCATGCACGTTTTCCAAGATTCATGCTCTCCTAGTACATCGTTGCTGCCATCTGTTGAGATGGATCACTGCCTTGTGCATGGTACCAAAATTGGAATATAATGCCTACATAACTATGTCAAGTGACAATACTTCATCTAGTATTTCCTTCTTCAATTCCGCTCGGGTGGATGCTATAACCAACTCTCCTCCTTGCTTGGATGCCTATAGTTCCTTAGCCATTCACTCATTTTCAGCTATCAGAAAGTGAACACTTGAGCTAGTGGCTTCGTAATATGCTTTGGTAGCATCAACCAAGGCTACTATATGTTTGTACACATTAGAAATGAGCACTTGTTCCTCAACTTACGGAGGATATGTATAATTATCCAGAGTCGACACTATGCGAGATTGCACAACTCTATGTTGAGACTCCTCGAATACGATGTTGTGCATCTCTCCTTCTAGCTGATCTCCAAGGATCTCAGTACCTCCTTGGTTGCTTGATACTTGTTCACCTTCTAGATGTAGTGAAGCAGGTAAGTTGACCTTTTGGTGATGAGGCATGAGGTAGATGTCTTGCTCCAATTCATGTTGTTCCATATCTGGATCCAACTGCTGAAGTGCTTGATCTATCTCACAAGCGAAGTCTTTCTCTTGCGATGGTTCACCCTGTTTGCCTAATGCCAACCATTCTGATGAGTCCACAACCTGTATGGGAATTGTTTCATATATTTGCACATGTTTTTCCCCTGATGTTCCTGCTTGTAGGTTTTAACCCCGTACAGAAATTACCTGCATACGAATTCTAAAACACAGAAAATAAACAATGCGAGAGCATAACACATAAAACACATATACACAAAGATTTTCCCTAGATCCCAAAATCGGGACTACTAGCTTGATTTTCCATTATGTTCATCTCAATGTTATAATACATATTTATACATGCCAAAGCATCCAATACCATGGACTGAAAACCATCGCGTCCAAAAAACATGTGTGAAAATCATGCACAAAACCATAGGTGGGTCCACTCATCCTAACATAGGGTCCAAAACCAAAATTTTCTGGGGTGCTACCCCAGACCCCATAAAGTGGGGTTACGGGTACAACTCAAATCCCTTGTGACCGCCCCCCCTTGCTACTCAATCGATGCAACGAAGGGGGGCTGTGCCCCCCCTCTAACCCTCCAGTTAACTACATGGGCTAGTCGTGGAAAGAATATAACACAACCCAACATTCTCCCACTTCTTATTTTCTTTCCACAGGGGGCCACAAGAGAACTTAGTCATTTTTCTAGCCCTGAAATGCCCATTGTCTCTCTACACCAAGAGAACTTCTCAGAGCTCATATATTTTTTCAATGCATCTACAGTATTCTTCAAAGTGTCCACCTTTACCAGCAACGCCTTTTTGTCTTCTATCATATCCCTCACAAAATGATACTGAACATCAATGTGCTTTGTCTTTGAATGATATGCGGTGTTCTTTGCCGAGAAAATTTCACTTTGGTTGCCACACTCTATCCTTATAGCTCCTTGTACTAACCCCATACTTGAACACAATCTCTGCAACCAAACTGCTTCCTTGCTTGCATGAGTGGCTGCCATGTATTCTGCCTCTGTAGTTGATAGTGCCACTACAGATTGTTTCTTACTCATCGAACTGACTACAAATCCAAATAGGTTAAACACGTACCCACTTGTAGATCTTCTCTGATCCAGATCTCCAGCCCGGTCTACATCAACAAAGCCATGAATATCTACCGTTCTGTCCAATCCTAATCTTCCTTGGTAGTATAAACCATAATCACTAATGCCACGCAAATACCTGAAAACCCACTTCAATATTGTCTAGTGTCGATTCCTTGCTTTTGACATAAACCTGCTCAATACTCCCACTGCATGTGCAATGTCTGGTCTAGAACAGACCATTGTATACATCAGGCTATCGACTGCACTTGCATATGGAACACGGGACATGTCCTCTTCCTCTTCTTGTGTCTTGGGACACTGTTCAGCAGATAAGCTCACACATACAGGAATAGGAACCTTCACCGGTTTACTATCCTGCATATTAAATCTCTGTAGTATTGTCTCAACACACTTCCTCTGGTTTAACTAGAGCTTCCTCTTTGCCCGATCTCTTTTAATTTCCATGCCCAAAATATAGTTTGCTGCACCAAGATATTTCATGTCAAATTTGGAGGACAATTGGGTCTTCAAATCCTGGATAATCTCTTTGTCATTTCCAACCAGCAACATATCGTCCACATACAAGACGAGATAAATAACATGGTCACCAATTAATTTAAAATACACACAATGATCTGCTATGCTTCTGGTGAAGCCAAGTCCCCGTATAAATGTATCAAATTTCTGATACCACATCCTTGGTGACTATTTTAACCCATACAGAGACTTCTTTAAC
>APFE030794763.1:2900-123395 GCA_000404065.3 Pinus taeda | reverse complement strand
ATGGAATGAGCCCCTGAATCTACCACCCAGGCATCAATAATATTTTCTAATGAAAGAATCAAAGCATCTTGCAACACATCACCTATTACATTCGCTTCATGATTATTTTCTTGTTGTGCGTCTTGTTCTTTTCCCTTCCGAGGCTTGCAATCTTTCTTCAAGTGTCCTTTCTTCCCGCATTTCCAGCATACTATCCCCAATCTGGACTTGGATTTGCCTTTTATTAACTTATTGTGATATCCTAGGCTCTTTCCTCTTTCCATTTTTCTTCCCCTAGTCTCTGCAGTCAAAGCATTACCTAATGTCTCACCGGAGCTTTTTCGTCGCATTTCCTCGCTAAGGATTACACCGACAACATCATCAAACTTTAAAGTACTAGACCCAGAGACAAAGTTACTAATGGCCATAACTAAACCATTCCAACTTTCTAGCAATGAGCATAGAAATAAAAGAGCCCTAACTTCATCATCAAAAGTTACCCCTACTAAACTTAACTGACTTGTAACTATATTAAAATCATTTAAATGATTAGCAATAGATCCACCTTCTAACATATTCATATTAAATAAATGCTTCATAAGAAATACGTTAATTGAGGCTGAGGGTTTTTCATATAGTTTAGCCAATGTCGACATTAACCCCTCTGTTTTCATTTCCTTTGAAATATTAAACGCTACCAATACCGCTAGGCATAGCCGTATTTTTCCAAGTGCCTTTCTGTCAAGAATATTCCTCTGTGTCTGTCATACTCATTAGCTTCTTTGTATTTCCGCTCAATGGTAGGTACAGATCTCTATCATACAGATAATGTTCCATATGCATCTTCCACAGCTGGTAGTTTTGGCCATTAAATTTTTTGACCCTAAACCTACCATCTTCCACCATTGCTCCCACTCGAACCAAGAACCCTTCTCTCTTGTGAGTTTATCAGCCAAATAGACCTTCAGCTCTGATACCAGTTGTTAGAAAATTATATATTATAGATCTACATAGATGCAATACAATTCCCTCATATATAGTGAGGGGTTGATTTCTAGGGCAAAAAACCCTAAACTAAACATAACTTCTGCCGTCATATCATCTCCCTAATGAATGGCCCAGATTGACTAGAAATTACTAGACTTTTACAACGCAATTTTACATCTATTTTTAGCTTTGGGGGCGTTGGCCCTCGGACCCCCCGCCAGGGGGATCCCCCCCCCAAACCCCCGTGGGGGCGGCAAGTCCCCCCCGTGCCCCCCCATGTGGAGGGGTGTACAATCTTCCTGGGGTATACATCCAGCTAATACCTTTGAATACAGAAGATAACCAAGCTCCACACCCAACGATGATAAAAAGATGTAGAGTCTCCACAAATTGTGGACACAGAGTGTGTAGTAAGTTAAGAGTCAAAAAGGTTTTTAACCTTATTTATTTAAACTTGAGTTGGTTTTGTAAACCTACCCATGCTCCGTAGACCATGGGATTGTATAAATAGGTGTGTCTTAGAGAGTTTACAATAGATCTATGTCTTTGTCTATGGGTACGACAAAAGGAGTCTAGAGAGTTAGCGCAAGGATTTAAGTCTTAGAGGGGGAAAAGGCTCTGCAACTGACTACACAGAGGCCTAGAGTAGAGCCCGCAACTGAGTGCGTAGACCCTTGTAGCTCAGTGCGCAGGGAAGTTTTGAGTCTATAACCTTATAAATGAAGATCAATAAAAAGGACTGTTGGGGAAATTCATATGTTTTATATTTTTCTTTATACTATTATATGGTGAAGAAATGTCTTTATGAATTAATTATGTATTTATGCGCGAATCTATTGGATAAATCTCTTTAATTGGATGCAATGCATGTTAAGTGTTTACACGAAGAATAAAATACCTTCTATTAAGTTTATTAAGCATTGAGGAAAGTCTATGTGGATTTTGATCTAGGAGTAGCCTATGATGCATGTAAGTAGATAATCTATTAGTTAAAGGTCCGTAGAAGCCAATCATAGGCCTTCGTGAAGGTTTGAAGGCTGTTCAAAGGGAATTGCAGTGCCAAGCCCTAAGGGCTTATAGATCCACACAGAGGCAAGTCTAGGGCATAAAAATACATCACACTGATCTCTGGATACAAAAACTTGGTTCTAGCATCCCCCCATACTACTTCGAGTGAGGCTTTAGTCTACGCGACATGGATTGATGCCGAAAGGGCCAACAGTGTAGGGTTTGTTTGGTGCAACTAACTCTGAACCTTAGTTAGGACCCATTAATCCAACAATAATGAAACATTACAATCACTATTGCATGCTCCTCCAAAGAGATGTACTAGCTTTGCACTATGGAGAAGTCAAGGATTGTTACAATACTCTCCACGATTTCTCTAATAGACTCCTATTGGAAGATTGGCTACCCAAAAGCCACTACAATGAGTTATGAGGTTCTATAAATAGCAAAGGGTGGGGTGACCCTTGACATTCCCCTTTGTGATTGTTCACCTACCCTCATGGCTCTTAACTTACTACATGACTCTTACATTCAACTATGTACACTTGGACTTTCACTTTACATCATGTTACATACAATCTACACATGTACCCATGTGAGACAAAATAGGCTTTAGTAAGCCATACAAGACATCACTAAGACTCAGACATTTGTGGGAAGACCAATTCTTCGACATCCTTGCAATGATTGATGGTGGTGAACTAATGCTAAGCTTGGTCTTCTGTGATGGTGTCTTTGCACTCAATGGTGACATCTTGTTGAAAGAGAACTCTTGCCTCCATTGCATCCGAGTACACCAATATGGCTCCTCTATCCAACTCTTCTAATAATGTGTGCATCATAGTCTTGAGTGTATTTGTACCAACATCATATTAATGCATAGTTTCTGTACTAATATCCAAGTGTGTGTTGGTGACTATGCACATCAACTTGTCAACATACATGTTTAGCTCCAGTTGGACTTGGTTTTTGTCTTCGCCTCGGTGAGTGTGCCAATGGGTGGGACCACATTCATGTGCACAATGACATCCATGCTCCTAAAAACCCTTGCATGTGATGGACGACACTTCTCACCCTTTCTACTTCGTGCTAGCTGTTGGGTTGGGTCTATAACTTGTATGGGTGCAGTTTCATCAATTTGTGCATGTTGTGCCTCCTGTTGTACCATTTCCTACTATAACTCCTCTAATCTGTGTAGCTCTTGTTCTTCCCTGAGTTTCCGCTTTAGCACCTGCAACTCCTTCTCTATTTCTATCTCTGCCTTCATGTGATCCTCTTGTCGCATTTTCACCTAATAGCCTCAATCTCCAAAGATGCTTTCATCACAAGTGGATTTGCTTGAGCTTGCAACTTTGCTCCACCTCTGTGCTGTCAACAAAATTCCTCTTGCATTTGTCACATGCAGGTGTCCCACCTTCTGCTACTATTGATGGTGTTACTCACTGTGATGCCACTACCATTTCATCTTGATATGCTTGTCCATGAAAAACTTGATGTCTTCATAGATAGGCAAGTTCATAGACACTTGATCGACTACATCCCCAGTTGTGCTCTCAATGATGTCTTTGACTCTGCTCTCATAGAATACATTGTACCTGTGATGATCCGGATTTTAAACAGGAACGAAATAAAATACAGAGATAACGATAAATATAGATATGTAGTGGAAATAATACTTCATTTAATTATTGTAAAATATTGAAATATGCTTACAAAAAGAAATGGAAATAAACTAGCTAGGATGATGATAGCTTATCTCTGAGAAGAGATGTGGTGGCTACATGCCTCTGAACTGTGTTATAATGAGGCTCGAAGGCCTATTTATTGTTGAGAAACAATTAAAAACCCTTAACATCCCAAAACCTAACCCTAGAAGATGAAACGCCAAATTGTGGGCCTCGTTTGGGTAAATTGGTATATCAATTTCCCGAGGTCGTAACTTTGGCATATGATCTCTGTTTGACATGTACAGTAGCTCATTAGAAATATCTATCCCCTAGATTTCCCAAAAAACTTCATTTAGGGCCTCAAAATGGCTTTGGAAGTTCAAGACTTGAAAAACTGCTAAAAATAATAAATTGTGCTACAATTTAGGAAACTGAAAAACTGAAAGAGACAGTTGTGGGGGTCCAAGTGGGATAGGTGGGTGGCCACCAACATCCACCTGGATCATTCCTCCCCCCTTAGGAAGAAATGGTCTCCATTACGATGAGTTCCTGCATCTACTGAGCTTGGTCCTTGGTGAGTTGTTCTGCCATCTCTGATGTGTCCAGTAATGGTGGGAAGCATGGTATAGGGAATTCCACATTGAACACTTGGTGCAAGCGAAGGAATGGAGGAATGTTGTGCTCCAAATCATTGTTTCCCACACCCTTGGTAATGCTATAAGGAACATGTTAGAGTGGGCAAAGATGCTGATGGGATCTTGTAAGGCGTTCTTTCTGTAGATGCAACCAAACTTTGTTGCCCACTTGAAGCTTGTGTGGTACCCCTGTAGGTGAGGAGAAGTTGTTCCTATGTTCTTTCATGATCGTATCCCTCTGTTGCTACTACTGCATGGAGGAAACCTTTGTGGGGGTCATAGATGTGGTGACGATCTTCCCCTTACTTTGGGAGCGAACCAGACAGATGAATTTCCTAGTCTCGGAGATGAGCTTGCTGCCTTTCTAAGCAGTGATCAAAGAGGTGGTGGTAGGTGGGACTACTTCTGGTATCTTGTATAATGAATTACACAAAGAAATAATGATAGCATGAAGCCTTGACTCATTCACAGCATGTCACCTCCACAAGTATGGCTGGCCTAATAATACATCGCAAACATCCAGAGGTGTAACATCACACAATACCTCGTTTGTGAATGGCTTGATGCTATAGGGAAGGTGACACTGTTGGCGAACTTTGAGATCTCGTCCTTCATGAAGCCACCCGATACTGTATGGCTGTGGGTGTGGTGTAGTCAGTAGGCCCATCCACTTCACGACCTCTGTTGAAATGAGGTTCTTTTGGCTGCCACTATCGATAATGAATTGCAGCGGCAAACCCTTCACCCACATCTGTGAGTGGAAAAGATGCTCCCCCTCCTCCGGTTCTTCAGGCTCATTCTTCTGGATCTTGGTGGTGGCAATAGTGGCACTAGGATCCGCTTCAATGATTTTCTTCCATTTTCCATTCCCCTTGTCAAGTTCTAGCTCAGGGTCAGAACATGCATCTGATTCAGAAGCCTTCAACTCGGTCACTAGCGACTGCTTGGTCCGACACTCACTTGTGTTGTGAGTGGGGCTCTTGTGGAACTCACACCACTTTCTTGTGTCCTTCTTCGACTTCATGGTGTTGTTCTTTTCTTGCGGCTTCAACGAGTTGTCTTGGGTCACCCCACCTTAGCTTTGTCCTTTGGTCTTCGGATTCACAGATCCAAAGTCTCGCTTCTTTTGTTTGAACTTTTGCTAGATTTTGACAGTGTATTGGTACGTTGTGCCAAGCAAGGAGATGTTCAAGAACTCCATCTCTTCTTGGATGTATCTGTGTAGGTAGCTGTCGTATTTGAGTACCAGATGCAGATCAGTTACTTTGATACCAAACTGTGTGCGAAGGGTATGAAAAATGCTTGTGAACTCTGACACATCTTGGTCCTGTCCCTACCACAGTGTGGTCCATTTGATGTATTTGTCCTCATAGCTTTTGATAGGGTAGTACTGCTCCTCGATGGCATCTCGAAATGAATCCCAAGTGGGTGTGGCTGAAAATAGTGAGCTCGTACTTTCATTCTTCTACTCGCAGTAGGTTTCCCACCAGTCCCTGACATGGGGCGCTGCTTTGAGAAGAGTGAAAAGAAGTTTTTCTCGACTGAATAGAAAAATACCCATCTAGCAAATTTAACCATTTATCTACGACATCTACATCTATTTGACCCTCGAAGATGGGGATTTCAAAATTAACTTGTACCTTAAAGGGCATGGCATTTCCAGAGTAGCTGTTGGAAGCCGATGCATCGCCTTTGGGTAGTCACTGAAGGATCTGTGCAAAGCTATCCATCATCGCATTCCTTTGTCACTCGAGGGCTTCTTTGAGCATGATTTTGATAGGATCTCCTACCCCCTCATCTTTCTTCTCATCTGCCATGGGAGGCCATCAAGACTTGTGAGGCTGGTCTTGCAAAGGTTCGACCAGTTCAAGCCCTAACTTCTTATATCCCGACCTCGTTGGGGACATGCAAAGAAAAATAGAGAAAAAACATACTGCTCTGATACTAATGATCTAGATTTTAAACAAGAACGCAATAAAATATAGAGATAACCATAAAGACAGATATGCAGCGGAAATAATACTTCATTTCACTACTGTAAAATACTGAAATATGCTTACAAATAGAAATGGTAATAAACTAGCTAGGGCGATGGTGGCTTATCTCTGAGAAGAGATGTGGTGGCTACATGCCTCTAAAATGTGTTAAAATGAGGCTCAAAGGTCTATTTATTATTGAGAAACAATGGAAGAGCCTTAACATCCCAAAACCTAACCCTAGAAGATGAAACGCCAAATTGTGGGCCCTATTTGGGTAAATTGGTACATCAATTTCCCGGGGTCATAACTTTGGCATACAATCTCCATTTGATGCATACAATTCCTTGTTAGAAATATCTGTCCCCCAGATTTCCCAAAAAATGTCATTTAGGGCCTCAAAATGGCTCCAGAAGTTCAGGACCCAAAAAACTGCTATAAATAGTAAACTGTGCTACAATTTAGGAAACTGAAAAACTGAAGGAGATAGTTGTGGGGGTCCAAGTGGGATAGGTGGGTGGCCACCAACATCCACTTAGATCATGTGCTGCTAAGAGATAGATGAACACCATACCTGGAGACATCGCAACACTCATCGCAAGAAATCTGTCAATTGAAAACCAAAACAAACTGAATGACTGGCATGCAACATACTTGTGTGACTTTTTGTGAATGTCTACGCAATTTTCACTGGGAGGCTGGGAGACTGACTACCAAAACTACGCAAGGCATAGTTTGGGCTACCAGGAGGATGACTAGCTACTGGAACTACGGAATGCATAGTCCAGCTTGGCCTGCTAAGGACTGAAACTGCACAATGTGCAATTTCGGTCAGCAATGACATATAAACCAGCAAATTGTATTGTGCAGTTTCTAGGGCCAACAAGACACTACCTACAAGAATTGAGCAATGCAATCCTGGAGGCCAGTTTTGGGCCATACTTGTGCAGTTTTTGGAGGGAAGTCAAAGCCTTCACTTCTCAAAATGTGCAATGCTAGCCAAGAAAGATAAGTTCCAGGCTAAGGCAACCCAAACCCGCCGATGGGCAACTTAAAACATGAGAAGTTTGAATGCATGGTGAAACTGAGTGTAAACAAAAGTGAATGATCATGCATGCAAACAGTAAGTGTAGGATTCAGAAAACAGGAAAAGATGCATGTGTGTGAAGTGGGTCGCCACAATAGTGATCGTTAGTGCAAAATAGTTTCATGCATGCAACAACAGTGAGATGCAAATGAAAATTGAAATGATGCTTCCACAAGCTAACATACATTAAAACGACAACAAGTGCTCGTTGGAATCATAAGACAGCATGTGCACAAAGCGAAACAAGAAAAGCGACTGAAATGCAATGCAAGACATGAGAAGCATACTTACCCTGAAACAACAAAGCTTAAATTGCCGAAGACTTTTGGATGTGATGTGGGATGTCAGAGCTGCAAGATCAATGTGAGGAATAAGCTCTACAGTGTCTGATTCATAAGTTTGATAGATCAAGGTTATGACACGCATGTCACAAATCTAGGAAAAAGTGACACTTGTTGGGAGGTTTCTAAAACAATCTTTTCATGTGACCTCGAGTTGCTAAAAATGGATCCCTAAAATCTTGGGATGCCTTTTGCATGCTGCATTTTTCTATTTTGGGAAAAGAAGCCCATGCATGCAAATTACTTTTGCCCGGTCCTAGAGGGAATCGGTCAATTTGAAGGCACATACATCAGTTTGCAAGCTTGGGATGGGAATTTTCATAGTTTCTAGGCTGAGAAAAGTTCGCTGTCTATGAGGAATTATGCAATTTCTGGGTTAAGCGGGTCACTGCCTCCTAGAATTGCGTAATTTCTGGGCTGAGGCCTAGTGCTAGGTCAGATTGTGTATTTTTTTGAAGGACTACCTAACTTCTTTTCACAATTCTAGAGCTCAACAAGTTGCCCAACTAATTTGCATAGTTTCTAGAGGGAAGGTTGGTTCCCATCTAGAATTGTGCAATTTTCTGGGGGAGTCTCCCAGCCAGCAAATAGTTTAAGTCTAGAATGCTGGTCTATAGGAGGGAGACAAATGAGCTGACATGCACAGGTTGACAAGCCACTGAGACCCAACTGAAGCTTGTGTGCTTGACAATGCAAGACATGCTACTAAGGATGGTTGGTAGGGGAGTTCCAAAACGAATCTAGGGAAAATTTTTGGAGGGTGGTTGTAGCCACTACAATACTTGGTGACACATTGGTAGGTCTCTACCTCTCTGCATGGACCTTGTTCATGAAAAGAAAGTCTAACACCTCTAGAAGTATTGTTCAATTCTCTAATGGTCATGGCTTCCACACTTGCTTGATTGTATGATGTAGCATCTACCATACTCTTGATTGGTCAGCACACATTCCAAACCAAGCCAACATAGTTGTTTCAATTGGGATGAGAGGTATACTAGTGCATAATACATATGATAGTTAGAGTTTAAGTTTTCATCTTTGGTGTTGCTCTGTTGCCAACATTCCTAGATAGTACCCCAGTAGAGTCACACAGGAACACGAGCATCACTCCGCTCCTAGTGAGCCTCGTCAGTACTCTGGCAGAGTTACTTGTATCACCTCTCAGCACAGGAAGCATTTCTCTTCTTTTGCCTTATTCATTTTCATTTTTTTGAAATTTTTTCACATTTTATTTTTTCCATTTTCATTTTCATAATTGTGCATAACACTTATTCATTTCAGAGGCTGAAAAGGGATCCAGACATATTGAGAGAAGAAGAGATTGTCCCTTTAGAGAAGTAGTTTGTATATACCTTTGACTTGCTTGTTGAGGTTTTCCCCCTCACCTTACTCTACTTGACTGAGCTAACAAGCATTAACCCAAAATAAATAACTAGAGTAGGTGCCACTACTTAGCACACAACCATTGCATTTTCACCAAGGCTCACTTCGATCAGAAGACAACAAGTTGAAGACAACAATTTCTTCATACAGAGGTAGGATGACAAATAACCAAGTATTGATAATTGCACAAGTCCTCTTGTACTTTACCTAACTTGTTTCAAGAGTTGCACACGGTTTCATGCAAAACTAACCTACGAATGCAAACAAGGAAACAAACAACAAAACAAATAAAAAGTATAAGTAAATGCATAAGCATATCGAGAAAGCAAAAAAGCAGGAAAACAAACAAATGTGCAAAGTAAGAAGCACACATGCATGCAAGCAAACAAACCAAAATAAAACACTACTCCTACTCCTAAGCTAACGGTGCATGGGTCTTCTCACATAAAGTGATACTTCCAATGCATCCATCGGTGCACTGGTCGAGCCATCTTGGGGAAGGCATGGTTCACAAACATCACAGTCATGAACCAACAAACATGAAAGATATAACAATGAAGACAAACACACTCTGGTTTTAATTGCATCCATAGAAAATAAGTGAGTGAAAGTGCATGACATGTACTCTTTGGACTTGCCATGGTTTTGTGCTACAATGCGTTAAGATGTTAAGAGTACGCATTATCTTGACTATTACATGCAATCAAATGTGAGAAAGGTATACCACATGTTGTGAAAGTGTGCTTTCTATGTAAGATTCATCTAATGTAAGAGAGATGGGATTGTGTAATTCAGGTGGAGGAAGTGAAATCTAGGTGTTTGGTTGATCTTCAGTGCATACAGATGAGTAATGAGGATCCTTGTGTGTTTCAGGAATTTGTTGATCGGAAGTGAAACCAAACTCAAGATAGCAAGGGCCTGACATAACCATTAGCTTGGGCTAAAGTTCCTCAACAACCTGTGGGTTTTTGACTTTGTTGATAGGTAGATCATGAGAGACCATGGATTAACAATGAGTGAATCAACATCGTGATCAAATGAAGAAGTACAAATATCACGACAGCCATGATCAAAATATTTGGGATGTTAGTCGGCATCCTCATGATTTGATGAATCACATAGAGGGGTAGATGAGAAGCAAGAATGCTCACCCTCTGCATTTCTAGAAAAAGAAGATGAAAATTCAAGTGGATGTTCAATGAATGATTTATCCTCTCCATTATTGGATGATGGAATGACATCCAGTGTGTTCTATGAATGATCAACAATGGTTGCATCTGTAGATGGGGATGCACACGCAAAATCAGTGATGGCAAAATCACCAAATATGTCAGGGAAAAAAGGAGGAGGCATGGAGAAAAGGGAATCATCCTTTCTCGCGAGTTGAGGTTCAGGTTCCCAGTCATACTATTCATGAATGACAATGCATATTGGTTGTGTGACATCAACTCCTTCGATGGCTTGATCGTCATTCACAATAGGTGTAGAGTCTGGAATGGAAGAACACAAGACAATGAAACCTAGAGGATCAGCAGAACATGAAGACAAAGGTTGAGGTAAGAAATCCATGTGACAACCCATGGGATTCACAACCAAGTCTGTGAAAAAATTGAGTTAAGTGATGTTGAGAGGATCTGATAGTTGAAGGGACGTGTGTGCATGTTCTCCCACATCACCCTACGATGGTGGAGCTATTTGATGAGGGGATGGTAGAAAATCACTTGTGACAGTGACCATGTTCGTCTATGATTACGTAGCCCCATCATTGAAGTATGCTAAGTGGGGTTTGAACTTAAACTTCTTCTTTGGATTGACATATTTGGTAAGACAATAGTCAAATTTGTCCCCAAGATACTGGAATTTCATCTAACTTTTCGGAGCTTCAAGCTGCAATACCCGAAAGTGGTCTCAAAAATCCATTCGCGATTCTTATGGAGTCTTTTATTGTTTCAATAGTTTTTGTCAAGAGGTTCTAGATCAAAATGATGGAATGTAGATTCGATGAGATACATAATTGGTCAAGTGAGTACACGTTTCCAGGTGGCAAGATACAACACCATTGTTGTGGGGATTTGTGAAGTTTGTGTGCAAGCAGAAGGCTGGCCTCTTCATCAGAGAAGTCATCTGCATCATCGATAAATGCATAGAAATGTTGTAAGTACTCAGGTCATGCCACTTCCCCTTCACCATCATATGTGAATTCCTACAAGAGATAAAAAAAACTCCCTCATGATGTCAAGAGGTTCGACATGTGAAAAACATCACGAAGGGATGAGTTTGACAATATCCATGATAGATGTGCAAAGATTCCAAATAAGATGAGAGGGCACAACTTGTCATCTGGCCCTCCTTCTAGCACCAAAATGTTTACGGTGTTGGACTTGCCAACATGCCAAGGGATCTCCCCGGTAAGAAGTCCCAACTAGACCTCAGACTGTTTGGTGTAGGAGTCCTAACAGTGGGTCGTACGTTATCGCGATGATCGCAGTTGCACGGAGAGGTAAGTAAGATGTCCTTGTTGGTATCTATGATGTGAAATGCGCAGCAAGCCAAGGAAGGTTCATGAATGGTTCTAACACACAAAAATTTGTGTGAGTGCACCCCTTGGAAACTTGTGGAAAAATGCAACTTGGAAGGGAACACATGAGTAAAGATGCATCGTGAACTGGAAGTTACGAGAACCAACAATCCAAAGTGATGGTTAAACCAATAGCACTTCCCAGTAAGATTAAAACATACATATACAGAAAAAGTCTATACATACATGCGTAAGTAAATAGATACATATACCATTAGAGTAACCAAGATAACTGAAATACAATAACAACACATGCATGAAATGTGTTGGATATGTTATATTAATAAGTGAAAGTTCCAAACATACAGTACAACCATGACCAACCACTAGTCCTGATAACGGAATGTTATAGTCACTGCCACCTCCTCCTCCAAAGAGATGTACTAGCTTTGCACTGTGGAGAAGTCAAGGCTTGTTACAATACCCTCCAATCTTTCTCTAAGATACTCCTATCGAAAGTAGGGTTGCCTAAAAACCTCTACAATGATTTATGAGGTTCTATAAATAGAAAAGGGTGGGGTGACCCTTGACATTCCCCTTTGTGACTCTTCACCTACCTTCATGACTCTTCACCTACTACATGACTTTTACATTCAACTCTCAACACTTGGACTTTCACTTTACAAGATGTTACATACAATCTACACATGTACCCATGTGAGACAAAATATGCTTGAGCAATCCATGCAAGACATCATTAAGAATTGGACAGTTATGGGAAGACCAACTCTTCAACATCCTTGCGATGAAAAATGGTCGCAAACTGATGCCAAGCTTGGTCATCCATGATGGTGTCCCCGCGCTCAATAGTGACATCCTACTAAAAGTGAACTCTTGCCTCCATTGCATCTAGGTACACATATATGGCTCCTTTGTCCAACTCATCTGATAACATGTGCATCATCATCTTAAGTGTAGTTGTATCAACAACATACTAATGCATAGTGTCTATGCTGATCTCCAAGTGTGTGTTAGTGACTATGCACATCAACTTGTCGACATACATGTACAACTCTAGGTGGTCTTGGTTGTTTTCCTTGCCTCAATGAGTGTGCCAATGGGTGGGATCACATGTAGGTGCACAATGACATCCATGCTCCTGAAAACCCTTACATGCGATTGACAACACTTCTCACCTTGTCTACTCCGTGCCAACTATTGGGTTGGGTCTATAACCTGTATGGGTGTAGTTTCATCAATTTGTGCATGTTGTACCTCCTGTTGTACCTGTTCCTACTACAACTCCTTCTCTCGGCTGTGCACCTCATTTTATTCCTTGAATTTCCACTTCAACACCTGCAACTCCTTCTATGTTTCTCTCTCTTCCTTCACATGATCTTCTTAGTGTGCTGTCACCTCATAGCCTCAATATCCAAAGTTGCTTTCATCACAAGTGGATCTTCTTGAGCTTACACCTTTTGCTCTTCCTCTATGTTGTCAACAACCTTCCTCTTCCATTTGTCGCACGCAGGTGTGCTACCTTCTACTGCTACTAATGGCGCTTCTCGATGTGATGATGCTACCAATTCATCTTGATATCCTTTTCCATGAACAACTTGATGTCTTCATAGATAGGAAAGCTCATAGACACTTGATCAACTGCATCCCCAATTGCGCTCTCAATGGTGTCTTTGAATCTACTCTCATGGAACCCATTGTACCTTTGTTGCTGAGAGAAAAACGAACACATATAATACCTAGAGACATAGCAACACTCATGGAAAGTAATATGTTAGTTGAAAACCAAAACAAATTGAACGACTAACGTGCAACATACCTTTGTGATTCTCTATGAATATTGCACAATTTTCATTGGGAGGCTAGGAAACTGACTACCAAAACTACTCAAGTTATAGTTCATGCTGCCAGGAGGCTGACTGACAATTGGAACTACACAATGCACAATCCAACTTGGCCTAGTGAGGACTGGAATTGTGCAATGTGCAATTTCAGTCAGTAGTGACATGCAAACAAGCAAACTGTATTGTGCAGTTTCTGGGGCTAAAAGACACTGCCTCCCAGAATTGCACAATGAAAGCCTGGAGGTCAGTGATGGGCCACAGTTGTGTAATTTTTGGAGGGAAGGTAGAGCCTTCACTTTCATAAATGCGCAATGCTAGCCAGGAGAGGCAAGGTCCAAGCTAAGGCAGCCTAGACCTGTAGATGGGCAACTGAAAACGTGAGTAGTCTAAATGCATGGTGAAACTAAGTGCAAACAAAAGTGAATGATCATGCATGCAAACAATAAGTATA
This sequence comes from Pinus taeda, assembly GCA_000404065.3. Classification (NCBI taxonomy): domain Eukaryota; kingdom Viridiplantae; phylum Streptophyta; class Pinopsida; order Pinales; family Pinaceae; genus Pinus; species Pinus taeda. Next base: position 109,501 of record APFE030794763.1, on the reverse strand, counting down.
GGATTCAGAAAATAGGAAGACATGCATGTGTGTGAAGTGGGTCACCGCAACGGTGACTGTTGGTGTAAACTAGGGTCATGCATGCGACAGCAGTGAGACGTAAAAGAAAACTGAAATTGTGCTTCTAGAAGCTAACATGCATTAAAATGATAGCAAGCACTCATTAAAATCGAGTAGATAGCACTTACATAAAGTGAATCACAAAAAGTGACACAAATGTAGCGCAAGACATCAGAACTAGACTTACCCTGAAACAGCTAAGGTGAAAGTGCCGAAGGCTCCTGGATGTGATGTGGGATGTTAGAGTTGTAAGATCGATGTGAAGAATGAGTTGTGCAATGTTCGGTTCATAAGTTTTGATAAGATCGAAGTTATGATGCACATGCCACACATCTAGGAAAAAACGACAATTGGCGGGAGGTTTCTAAAACGATCTTTGCATGTAACCTCCAGTTACTAAAAATATATCCCTAAAATCTAGGGATGCCTTTTGCATGATGCCTTTTATTATTTCAAGAAAAGCAACCCATGCTTGAAAATCAGTTTTTCTCAGTCCCGGAGGGAACCAGTCAACCTAAAGGCACATGTATCAGTCTATGAGCTTGGGATGAAAATTTGTGCAGTTTCTAGGCTGAGTAGAGCTAGTTGTCTTTCACACATTACACAATTTCTGGGCTGAACAGGTAACTACCTCCCAGAATTGCGCAATTTCTGGGTTGAGGCCTAGTGCTGGGTCAGATTACGCAATTTTCTAAAGGAGGACAGCCTGGCTGCTCAGCAGAATTCTAGAGCCCTGTAGGTTGCCCAACTTATCTGCGCAATTTCTGGAGGAAAGGCTAGTTCCCCTCCAGAATTGTGAAATTTTCTGGGGAGTCTCTCAACCAAAAAATATTCTATGTTCAAAATGTCAGTCTGTGGGAGGGAGACAAAAGAGCTAACACGCACAGGCCGACAGGACATTAAGACCCAGCTGAGCTTATGTGCTTGGCAGTGCAAGACATGCTACTAAGGATGGCTGGTAGGGAGCTCCAAAATGATCTAGGGAAAAATTTTGGAGGGTGGTTGTAGCTACTACAACACTACCTTAACACTTTCCCAAAACAACAATCTTCATTCAAAATTTATCCCTAAGACTCGATATGACTCAACTATACATAGCTTTCTTCAATACGATACCATGGTCTACGGACCATGGGTGAGTCTCAACAAATGACCTATTACTTACCCAACGAAGGTTCTAAAATCCCTTTGACTCCTATCTAGTTGCACACTCCACATCCACATTTCGTGGGGACTTTACATTCTTTACAAAACTAGGTTAAACTAACCCGAAACCTTACCCTAGGGACCCTATCCTAGAAAGCTCCCAACACAAATATGGTGACTTTCGCTTGAGTCACTTGGCTAGCACCTTGATCTTGCTATGTAGGCCACCTAACACAACATATAATGTTGTTATGTCAACAGCACACTGAACCACAGGCTACTATACTTCTTCCACCAATTTCTTAGTCATAGGGTTGTCCACTACTAGGGGAATTATCCTTTGTGTCTGCTGCAACACCTTTAGCTTTTCCTTAAGCGAGAGAGTAAGATGGCAGGCTTCCTCTAACCATGGCTATAATATGGCCTTTAGAAGGGCCTTGTTTCTTTGTAATTCTTCGGTTTGTGCTTGCAGCTGCTTACCTTCCAACAATCTTGCAAGGCGTTGGGCTGGCACCAAAGTGCACGGAGTCACTCGAACTTCATCATACTGACACTACATCTCCCTGATATATGTGTTCAGCCTCTACAATTTCGAGTTGTGCTGCAAGTTTTTCCACAACTCCATAGCTTGGTCAAACATCATTACACAGTCTGTGACTGTGGTATCCAATATGCCCATATTTTATCTGATCACTACTCTGGATTGTTCTCATACCTCTAGTGGAGTGGTGGGTTGCAACTTCATCTACAGATCAAAGATATTCATCTGGAAATTGAACATTACTTTGCCAATGTCATCCTTCGATGCACCGACTGTAGCAGCCAATTTTCTGACTTTTGTTGTAGTTGTGACATCCTCCAGAATGTTCAACTCAGGAACTATTTTGCAGGCCTGCACTATCATTGTCTCCAAGCTCTGACTTCAGGCTTGTAGTTCCTCCCTTTCTTTCAATGCCAGAGATTTCTCTGAGAAAATCTGTTCATTATTCACCTTGAACTCATTGACGACTATAAAGACACGACTCTCTCTAATCATTAATTCATCTGAAACCCCCTGATGTAGCGCATGGAGGTTCTAAAGTGGCAGTGTGGCCAAGTTGGCTCCCATGTATCTCAATAATGTCGGTATTAGTGAGAGTACCCAATATCCCTCTTACTTTTTAGCACCATGAGGTCCTAGAGGATATTGGAAATATTTTGGAAAATTCAAAACAATGGACCTTGAAAGGACAAAGAAATGCATTTTTAGCTTTGCTAGAATTTGTGTAGAGTTATATCTGAGAAAATAATTACATAATCATATCCCACTAAAGAATAAGAGCTTCTGGTGGACTAAGGTATTAGATTTTTAGAACACAACATTTAGATGTTGAATTTACTTTCAAATAGGACACCTACAAAACACATGTCCATGGGAAAAAATGAATTCAAAAATTAAAAAGAGGTCATTCAAAAAGCCAAAGGGATGGCAAGTATCCTATCGACATATTTAAGAAGAAGAAGAGGAAGAGCCCATGGAGAACCTAGAATTGTGAATGCTCAAGTCCAATAAGGAAATCAAGTAGAAGGGGGCGTTATGACTCATCTGAGATCCACAACACATGTTCACAAGAGAACCAAACTAGTGATGACCCAAGAATCAGAGCAGTAGGAACATGAAACACATAATGAAAAGGGTGTGAAGGGTATCAAGAGAAACCATAACCCTGAGGGGTCTGACTCTGACAAATAAGTCCCCTTGTAGATAGTTGTGAATGAATTGGCAGTGGTATCATTTGATCTCAACCTCGGGGTGTTAGAAATTAATTAACGGAGCAATGAAACAAAAAATATTGTGGAAACGAAATTCAGAATTACATAAAACAAGAGATATACGTGGTTCACCCAATTTGGGCTACATCCATCAAGAAACAGTCAGTCCTTCCTTTTACATTATCCAACAAAATAAAGAGATACAACCTCGAAACGTCGACCAAAAAACATGAGCACTGTGGAAAATCCGAGCTCCTTTCAGATACGACCTACGACATATATGTTATAATATATTCTTCTCTTTCACATAGTCTCCTCTCTCTTTTTCGCTCAAAATAATAATACCCATTCGTAATACGATTCTCTCATATAAACTAAGGGTTTCCTTCTAGGGAAAAAAAACCCTAAATTAAGATAACTTCTATCATGAGATCATCTGCCTAATGAACGACCTAGATTGGCTACAAAATTACAATATTTTACAAGGTAATTTTTCATCTACTTTTAGCTTCAAGGGCTTGCTAGCCCCCAAACCCCCTAATAGGGGGGGACAACCCCCCAGACCCCTACAGGGGGGACAAGTTCCCCCCACACCCCCTGGGGGGGACAATTCCTCCTCGCGTTGAGGTGTGTACAGTCTTCCTCGCATATACACCCAACTGAAACAAGACCTATGAATCAAGAAGATAATCAGGCTATACACTCGACACAAGAGTTGGCAAAATGTATAGAAAGAAGAAAGGAAAAAAGGAAAAGTTAGGGGATTTATATCATACCTAACTTCAGTATATTTTTATGTAATTTTCCTTAGTTTTTTTTATTGCTCATAAGTTGCATGGATTATATGACCAAATGCTTTCAACATCTACAAAATGTAAATTTATTACTTGTTTCAAGTTGAATAACTAGATTTCTTTTAGTGCAAAAATAAATAAATAAATTAATATCCAAACCATTACTTATAAATGAATCTCTCATTTAACACATAAATAATTTGATATACCAATTTTATGTTTAATTTAACCACATAAAAATAATTTAGTAATACAACCATTAAAAATATTTACAAAACAACCATTAGAAATTAAAATATAAAAATTATATCATAAGGAAACTTCAATATATAGTTAACCTTTTCCCATTAAAAAAATCTTAAACTGTTATTCTCATGAATCTTATATTACATGTATTTCCAAATCTTATATTACATGTATTTACAAAACACTTATCGTTAAATATGTAAATAGATTCACAATAAATACCAATAAATGACATTTTTTTATCAATCCACCTATAAATTATAAAGAAGAAAATTTTAAGTCGTTATCCTTATAAATCTTATTTTACATATATTCCCAAAACACTCCATCTATAAAATATAAAGAAAATCAAATATTAATAAAATTTGTTTTTCTAAATTATTCATCATTAAATAATTTATTTTATTTTTATAAAAAACACATTTAATATTTTCATATTATTAATTTATTACAATTATTTTATATTATATTACATATTATAATTTATAAATATTTTATATTATATTATATATATATATATATATATATTATAATCTATATATATATATAATATATTAATTATATTTAATATTTTTATACTTAAAATATATAAATAAAACTATTACATTTATATTATACTTTTTAATACTTAATTATTATTTAAAATATATATATTGAACCATGCATGAGGAAAAAGGATTAATGGGTGGAAAGCTTATTTTTGTCTTGAAAATTAATTGTTAAAAACACCAAACTCTTAATGTGGGATAAAAAGAAGTCTTCCTCTTTTGAAAAACTTTAGTCACTCCCTGTTATTCTTATATGCTGTGAAGTTTGGGGCTCGAAAGTTTGGGCCTGCAGCATCTCAGAGAAATCATTGGAGAAAGATTGGAGCAAATCCATAAGTCTGTTTTAATAACTGTATAACCTGAAAATTAAAAGTAATACCAACCCTATCCTTATTCTCCTTATAGAAGCAGGTCTTTTCTCCTATTGAAGGCCTGGGCTATGCTCAGGTTTCTTGTTTTTACAAGCACAGCTCAATAAATAGACCATCATAGACTTCCTAAGCTAGCTTTAAATTCCAGCCAAAACCACCTAAGGCTTAACCGAGGTTGGCATAAGGACATAAGGGCCTGGTTAAACTATTGGGAGATCAATGAGAATGATGCTTTGCAAAACATAAATAACATTAAAGATATTGTTACTTCTAAGTTCAAAGAAAAATTGTGGTGTGAGAAAGATTTAGCGTCTAAAAGAAAGTTAAGTTATTATAAGAAGGTCATCAACCCCACCCTTGAAGATCAAAAGTATCTCTCTATTTTAACTAACTCAAAGAAGAAAATTAATATAGCAAAGATTAGAACAAATTCTCATGAGCTCCATATTGAAACTAGCCGTTGGGCAGTTCCTAAAACGCCATGGATGGAAAGGATCTGCCATATTTGTGAGAATAGGAGCATGAGGATGAAAACCACTTCCTCTTAGAGTGCCCTGCTTACAACCACATTAGATCTCAATTTCACAACCTTTGTTACAATACTGACCTTCCTAGCCTTTTACAATGCCAAAATTATAGTGAACTCGGGAGGCTTCTCTCCAAGCTTTTCGAGCATAGGAATAAAATCTTAAATCAAAATAAATAATTTGTCTTTTTAGGTCCGATAGATCATTATTTGGTCTCAGTGGACGTTAACCACCACCATCATCATCATCATCATCATCATAACTCAAGCTATGCTAATAACAATGTTATCTTCGACTATATATTTCAATGTTAAGCTTGAATAATTCAGCCATAGCCTCTAAAGGCTTCTCCATGGAAACCAGAGACTTGTATTCAAATATATTAAGCAAGAACCCAGCCATTTGTGTTTATGAATGCGTGTATAGATGTTGAGATATGTAATATACCTATCGTAAATACTCAAATGTAAAATCAAATAATTATGAAATAGTAATTTTAAAAGCTACAAAAACTAATTCTTGATTTTCGTGAAAATTGAATGGGGATGAGATCAAGAACGGAAAGGAAATTTGGGCGCGGGGGGTTTTGAGTTCTTGATCTTATGCGCATCTTTTCAGGGAAGACAAGGTGGTATGCTCTCGTAGCAAGCACGCACTATTAAAAAGGAGGATCATTCGCACCTTCGGGGAAGCATAGACCAGTACATCCCTGGTTTTGGGCGCTTGCTTCGCTGCTCCGGGAAATTGATGGCGTTACCCAGTGGTTGTTCTGCAATCTTGGATTCAGACTTCGCCTCTTCTGGCATAGTGCGACTATGGGCTTTCTCTGGCAGTGAAATGTGGCATGTGTGGGGCCAATGGTCTTTGTTGGAAACTTGCTGCGTCTTCTGGGAGCATTGAAGATTCGTGGCTACTTCAGGCCACTTTGCTTTGCCGGTTTCATGGTTTCTATGGTTTTTGCTGTTCACACACGACTATTATTTTTGTTTTGGATGGCTTGCCGTGGTACAACTGAAAAAGATAAGTTACTTTTTTGAAATATTCTTTGTTTATGTGCACAGAAAAATTTCTGGTTAATAATGTTGTTCTTTAAAGTAAATTCTTTATTTTGGGTACAAAGTATAATTTGGTTATGATGGTTAGATATTGCAAAGTTTCCATGTCTTTAAATATTGCAAGGATATAAGTCTATTTGGAAATATAATATTTGTTGCTTAGTTTATGCACATAGCACATTAAAAGCTAAGTAGTTGTGTCATTTTTTTGAGAGTTGTAAAAGCTAAGTAGCTTTATTATTTTTTTGGGATAAATTACACAAATTTCTTGCTAAGTACTCAAGATATCTTCTTGAGAAGAGATGTATGAGACATCTAAAGTAGAGATTGTTGTTTTATATTTGGCAAAGAAAATATATTAGTACATGTAAATGAGAACTCAAGATATCTTCTTGAGAAGAGATGTATGAGACATCTAAAGTAGAGATTGTTGTTTTATATTTTCTTGGCAAAGAAAATATATTAGTACATGTAAATAAAGATTATATATTCCTGTTGATAAAGGAAATAAGATTTTTACTTGAATAACCTAAAGAGGGTTTTTACTTAAATAACTTTAGTACGGGTAATTTAATATATTACTACATGTGGATAAAGGTTATATATTCCTCTTGTAAAGAGAATATATTACCACATGTAAATAAATACTGATTATATATATATATATATATATATATATATATATATATATATATATATATATATATATATATATATATATATATATTAATATTTGGTAGAGAAAATATATTACTGCACGTAGTTAAAAGTTGTTATTACTATAGGAAAATATGGCTATTATATATATTTGCAACATTAAAAGATAAGTAACATTTATTGCCTTAATATGCATGTGTTTATGTAAGAAAAGATAGGATGAATTCTCTTTTTTTTTAAAGGATTTCGTAGTCATTTTCCTGCTGGAAGTGAAAATAGATTAAAGAAAGTAATTTGTGAAATATCCTCATGGGTAGCGAGTTCTCTTGAAAAACAATACTTAAAAATACTTAATTATGAGAAAATATAATAACCTATGCATAGATGAAATGCACAAAGATAAGTCATAGGAACCTTCTTTACAAAGAATATATCTTTTTATGCTGGAAAGATAAGTTAATGGTGTTAATCTTTTGCAAGAGTTTGCAAAAGTTAATGTTTTGGTGAGTAAAAAGGTAAAGGATTTGGTTGTTGCATATTGGGTAGTTTGATTTATTTGCATGGTTTAATGCATAAGCGGTTATCGTTATTATTATCCTAGTTCTTATGTGCAAAAGAAAGGTTGATTATGATACTTTGTTGAAAACAAATGCATGAGAACTTTGTTATGATACTTACATAAAAACTTTGTACATAAATGATAGAGAAAATATGTTGGGATCTTGAAGAATAACTATATGAAAAGAACACATATGCAAATGCATAGAAACGATAGTTTATTACATGCATGAAGATATAACGATTGTGTTATATATTTTATAGAGAGACATGGATTTGTAGAACTATTGGGTTAGATTTTTTAAAAACAAATATGCATTAGTATGAATAAGAATTGTGGAAAGTAAAACAAGTGTTTACTTGAATAAATGTATTAGTTAATTATTATTACATGCTTGATAATTATTTGTGCACAACGTTGTTAGAAGAAGCATGTTGTGATGTTATATTTACAACTTAAGCACATGAGTAGATGTTAAAAGATCATTTTAGAGACTGATTATTGATTGATTACTATTGTATCTAATCTTGTTTCCAAAGCTTGTTGACATCAACAATCACAGGAAACGATCAACAATCACAGGAAACAATGACGGTTTGTGCCAAAGAAAAATGATGTTTAACATTGTGGTAGGTAAAGAAATAACGGTCCATGCTCATGAGTACAAGTTGCGGGATTGTACATTGATAGAACAATCATGCCACAAGGATGTAGCAAGAGGTGATATGTAGGTAAAAGGTTTCATGGAAAATGTAATAGCTTTTAGCTAGATATGTGATATTTTAATGATATTTCATTGTAATATTTTATAACAATGGATAAGGGATGGAATCCTTTATAAGCCATTGAGTGAGGGGTGAACACCCTCACGAGCGTTTAATAATAAAATTAAACGTTTGCTGGTTTTCACCCTACGGGGTTTCCACGGTATATCAATCTTCAATGATGTGATTGCTTATTATGTTAGATTGATGGTGTTGAATCCCTGATGATGTTGGTTCCTTATTTTATGTGATAATCATAATGTCAAGTATGTGATTAATTAATATGGTTAAGGGAATCATGAAATGGATGCAAGGTTGAAATGGATACAAGGTTCATGAGACAATTTATGTTATATACTACAATAGTGGTTGTCAAAGGTTATACAACTTACTGTACTCTACTCTATTGCAATTTACTTTATGTACTAATGAACATTATATCTAATGGTTAATGAGAAATGTGGGGTAGTGATTTTGGATAATTACTTGTGGGTAATTTGTGTAAAAAATTCTAACTCCCTGCTTTTACATGTGAGGTTACCGGGTACGTTACAAGATAGTTTCAAAGATATGTTAGTAATGGCCCGAGGGACTCATCAAATTTAAGGATTTCGTTGCATTTCTTTCTAATGTAAATTAGATCAAAGTTAATATTCTCAAAATTTGAGATTCAGTGGAACCATTCCCAAACTGGGTAGATGATTATTTTGTTTTTTTAAATATGGGAGATTATTTGAACTTTCTATTTATTAAATATTTTAGTGTATATCAAAAATAGATGAAAATTCGTCTATTTCAGGTAGCTCAAGTGACCAAAGATTTCAGTTTCAAATTTTGTGCCACCTTCCGCGTAGTGAGGTAAATAATAAACATGTAAATATGAAAATAAGAGTCTTATCAAATTTATAAAAAAAAAGAAAAATCAATTCGTAAATAAATTAATTAATTTTGAAATTATTACATTATAAATAAATTGAAACCTTACTTTTTTTTAAACCTTAAAGATATTAAATTTAGCGTGAGATTTATTTTCCAAACAATTTAGTTATTATAACCATTTTGTTATATATATTTTAATTTTAAATTTATTAAATATTTAAAAAAAAAAAAATTAAATATAATTATTTTACTAATAAGTTAAGGAATTTTTTGGTAATAAGAAAATTTATATGTGGTTAAATGTTTAGAAAATAAAATTAATTTAAAATTTTGTGTGATTTATTTACTAATTAAGGAATTTGTGGTAAGAAGAAATTATATGTATTTAAATGTTTCGAAAATAAAATTAATTAAAATTTTGAGTGGTGTATTAAAATTTTAAAAGTGAATTTTAATTAATGGATATTTTTAATCTAATAATATAGATATTAATTTTTTTAATAGATTTAAATTTCATAATATTTATAGATAAAAAATTAAATTAACAAAATTATTTAAAATTTAAAATCTCATAAAAATTATATTTAAATTTATTATACAAATGTTATATCATTACAATATAACAATAAAATCTCAAATTTGATGAATAGGAAGGTTTTGATGTTTTCATGAGATTATGTGAAAACCCATCTCATTTTATAAAGTAGTTTCTTTGATCCAAAATGGAAGGTCATGTTAAACTAATCTCAATTAATTTAATAATTAATATTATGTTATAATCCAAAGTTATGTTGAAATTGGTGTAGATTGTTAGAGAAACATATCTAAGGTTACACCATGAAACCTAGTAGTCCATAACTTAATCGAGAAGGTAGGTAAGAAGGGCATCCTTCTTAGGTAGGATGCATTCATCAACAGAACAACATCTAGTCATTCAAACCCTTAATACCTTATTAGGGTTGTGGGATGTAATGTTGACTCGATCTTCAAGGTTTATTTTGAAGATGGGGTTATCAAAATTCCTCTTTCTCCCATCACCTCAAATCAAAATTCTAATACCATCATCATCTTTTGCTCATCCAGATTTTTCCAACTATATACATTTCATGTCAATCTAAGCTACGTGTACAAAATTATGGCCCTTTGAAGATTTATATCCCTTTTGAGGCTGCATCATCATCTGTATAACCACATGGATCATGCATGACTATCATTCGCCATGTGTTTCTTCCATGCAAGTCCATATCCTTAGCCCATCATTCATATTGGAATGTTGCCATATTGGCAATTTCCTATAGAAAATTACTTATGCAAAACCTTCAGGCTTCTAGTATTCGATATGTTGATATGGGTGGATAGGTTGTTACAATGATATGTTGATACTTGAGGTGCTAATAAACTAGGGCACTATGATCTCAAGAAATTATTTATAACTATAAAATCTTACAAACTCTTGAGGGGTCAATAGGCTAGTAGCTGACTCATCATGCCACCTCATAATTCTACTACCCAATCTACCTCCAACATGTGTTTGGTGCTGACACAAAATTTTCCACCTAGCATAATTGACACGGATATTAGGATATCAATATATCAAGTATTTTCAATGTATATTCCCTCACAAGGTACTAATATGCAAATATGCTGATATGAAAGTTCAACATGCCACATCATAGTACAACATCCAATCACCACTTGACAAGGAAAATGCTAAAGTGTCTCTTGTCATGTAGCACTGTTGATGTATGCCATGCATCACTCATTTTTTACCTCGCTTGAATGTGAAAAAACCAATTTTGTGTGATATGTGTCAAGCACATGGCACTACCACATCACCTTCTTTCAACATCATAATGACATGATCCTTTAAATGTCTTGGGTTGCACTACTTTATTGTCATTTGTTGACATTCCTTGTTAATAGGGATTTTGCAGTAAAGAAAAAGTTTGTTGAAGAGAGTTGTGACATATCGATAATCCACAAAAGGAATTACTTGTTTTCCTCTAGGGCTTGATAATTTGATCAACCCCTTTCCATTCTAGCACTTGGTCCTAGCTCCTATCAGGCCATATGAATAAGGGAAAGGCCAAGACTCCCAAAACTCCAAATTTCTAAGGAAACATGGGGATTCTGCCCAATATTGCCTCTTATAATAGAACTAATTTCAACCACCTTTAGCAAAATGAGCCACCACTTTTACAAGCTTACCTATAAGGACATACAAAGCCTTATGTTCCTCCCAACATACAAATTTAGCACATCATTATATTACCTAGTAAGCTAACATATCAACCTTTAAGAAGGAATAAATAAATGTAGTTGGCCTAGCGAGGTCCAACCTCTCTATTTGTGGACACACAACATATAATAGGCATGAATAACATACAAATTATTTTTTTCCTATGCACACAACATTAATACAAAAGGAATGCATATTAACATCCAAATAACTTGTGTTAGTGTCAATTATTCATTACATTTATTGTACATATTTAATATGACAACGCAACAACTTTTACCCTACCATTTCATACATACATATTAAACTAGTATGGCATTAAAACAAGAACCATTGATCAACATTTGCATTCATTTACAAGGGGAAAATACAAATATATATTCCACTTAAATCTGTTAGAAATTGAAGAAAGGATTTTCCTTGGGACTACCACTCTCCATTCAATTGTAGGCACAACTATATTGAAAATTTCTTCCAATTGGTCACCCCCAAGTTAGATCCAAAGTGTAAAGGATGCTACACTTAGGAAATGTCACAAAATTATCAATTCAGGGTATAGGGTATGAAGGCTATCCTCCTTCACTTACAAAAATAGTAAACAAGACTCTCTTAGGAATTGGGTCTGGGTTATACACATAACAAATTATTGCCACAAAGATATTGCACAACACGAAGGGAGATCTTTTCACCACTTCCTGTGGTTCACTCGGTGATCCTCCCTCTTTATCATAACTAGAAAAGTGAATTATTTTCAGTCTACCTGAATCATTTTGAGGATTCCTTGTTGGTTTATTTAGCTAATGCAAATGTGTTATTCACATAATAAGATATGATCCTCCCTCTTCAATGCTTCTTAAGCTCAAAATACACACACGTAGCTTAAAGGCCACTAGTTCATGGTAGTTTAGAGATAACTAGTTGCAAGTACACCCCATGGATTCCTCAATTCACATTCACACACATGGTCTCCTTCCATTTGTCTCACACGTAACAATTTCCTATTCCCCACACTGTCATGAACACAATTTTTGCCTCACGTATGAGGGGTCTAAGTTTCCTTCTCGGGCTAGAGAGTCAACCAAGACCTGCCACATGGTATGTAACCCGTGCTTGGGGGGAATTTGGTACCCCCTCCCCCATCTCTCTCATAACTTTTTTAGTAGTTGGGTGGTTCAACTTGAATATCAAGGATCTAAATCAATAAATTTAGGGAATATATGAAACTTTCCAATCTGCCTTCCCAACATCCTCATGCAAGCTATCCTTTCATACCTTGAGATCCATATAGCTTTGTCTTATTCTTCAGCTTTAGCAATTTTATAATTTAATTAAATAGGATATTTATATGTCTCAGGAGTAGCTCAATTGGCAATCAAAGTGATATGAAATCGTGGAAACTAAGAGATCCAAGGTTCAATTCACATATTGTAACCTAGTATGCAGAGAGAAGGACTAGTCATAGGCCCCATAGGTATAGTGGTAGCGGCTAAAACCGGCCCCATGTCACGTGAGTATGAGATTGATCCAGTTGTTGTTGATTCCTCTAGTTAAAAAAAAAAAAATAGGATATTTAGGTCAAGTAGTCTTGAAAAGAAATCCATGTTGGCGCTATAGAATTATCTTCCTTTAATTACATTTACAAAACACGGGGATTAGAAAGTGGATGTTACAAATTCCACCCCTTTAAAGGAACATGGTACTCACTATTCACACCCCTTTCAAGCACCATCTTCAACAACATTGCACTATTTGAAGTGTTTTTTGTTAATTACAGTAGTCTACAAATTGCTACCTTTTATCTACGTCAACATTTGTGCTCCTTCATATTAGCATCATTCTTCATCTTCTTTGTCCTTTCAACTAATTTAGTAATGGTATTTTCTACATGATTTAATCACTTTCATATCTACATAGTTCCATCTAGTATCTACATAAGCAAACACAAATAAAATATGTTCTGGAAATTTTCCATATTAGTCATTAAATATTTTTTATTGGAAGATCTTAATTTTCATGAGGTAGCATGCATTTCAATAGATGAATGTTCAACTTAATACTTATATGTGTAATTTCCTTTCACTTCGTTAGTCTTCCAAAGGTAACATTTTAGCTCACTACTTGCAATCAAAGATACAAATTCACATTCTTGACCTAATGAGTGCATGACAAGTCTCTCCTTCCTTCTAGTAACTCACCATTTTGGTGTCTAGATAATCCCCTTCATTCAGTGATTCACCTTACTGAGATCCTATTGTCTTGGGGTCCAATATTACTTCAGTGTCCTTGTTCTTAGAATTTATACTTCTAAACCTTTATCTACCATTATTGGGTGATTCCTCACTTCACCTATGTCACAATATTCAGTTTAAATGAGATATATCCATAAAAATTTCAATTAGAGTTTTTACTTTTTTTTCAAAGTTGGTTCATGCAGAAGATAATCTCACAAACCTAATACTTTTCTCATAATGTTGGGATATTTCCAAGTAGTGATATTTCAACTTTCATCATGGGTTTACATCACATGGAATATTCAAGACTATTTTACGTGTGATCCTACATTTGTACTCAACCACAATATATTAATTGTCTCATACATATAAACCTTTCAATACAATTTTACGAGAACTACTAACATTGGATTCGAAGTCATCAGAGAGTTAACCATTCAATCATTTTAGTTGCATAATATCTTCATTGAAAGGTAACCATAATTTTCATTACATATTTAATCATTTGCATTCTAGTAAATCATTTTGAGGATTTCATATGACAATCATAATTTTCATGTTCACAATTCAAATTGGCTAGAGGCCAAGAGTTTCATATTCACTCTTTTTACTAAAAGATTCATCTCATAATTCGTTAGCAATGAATTTTCTCACTTTACTTTCCATGGAAGTGAGGGATTTACACATCATACTTCAACAATCATCATTTCTTTAATATGAACCATCATTATTTTCATGGCATTTAGTCACTCTAAATATTTTCCTATACAATCATGCATCCACCAAATGCCTTAAACACACATATGCTAAATTTTGAATTGAAATCATATATAATGCAGTAAGACTGCTATAATATTCGATTTAATGTTCTATGACAAGGATGAAATACCAAACCTAACTTTTTTTTAACTTGCAGATACATCTGTTACTTATTTTACTGGTATTCATTATGGTAAATTGGCTTGAATGAATTCTTATCTAATTCAACTTACCAACTATTACATCTTGGCCGATTTTGTAGGTTTACATGTTTGTCATTACTCATTTGTTGCATTCTTAAGGAGTCCACCTAGCTCCTTCTTTAGCATTTCATTCACTTTTCATAGTCCCCAAGGTCATTTGTATAACTAAAGACAAGCTTGTTACCTCAAATCTCATTAATGTTAATTTTTTAGAGTAATCACGCACCATTTTCCTTCTTCACAGTCTCCTTCACATATTAATTGTTAATCGAATTAATTAAATGCATATACTCTTAATATTTTCTAATTTACCAACCAATTTCCTTTTACTCATTAATTCATTTTCAATATTTTTCAGCAATCAATTAAGCATTGTCTAGCTCAAACCATTTCATGATTCAATATGCAACCTAGGCAAGTCTAATTTGACTAATCTTTAAATATTCAAAATTTTCCCTCTATGTTTATTCATGAAGGGAAAATAGAAAATCAACATATGCACATAATTTGTTAATTTTTTCTTTAATTTTTGATAACATCATAAGCCAAATGTTTTCTAAATAGTCCAGAAGAACCCTCCCACTTACACTTTTGTGCAAATAGATTTATACATCATATAGACATCACAAGATATTGTCAAGCCCATGGCTCTACCTTGGGATTTTTCTTCAACTCTTTAATCATCTTAGAGATATTTCTTTTGTCATTGCTCCTTCATTCCTCTTCACCACCAATTGTGCGTGACTCAACCTTCTCAAATTATCCAAGTGTCCTTTTATAACTGGATACACCAACCAAGTTCTAACATGCTTTTAGTGTGTTGCTATGAATTTTTACTGCTACATGAACTTTAGACATGCTCTTAGTTGTTTCATCCACTATGGTAGCCTTTTGAACATAAAAAAGTTGCTTGCCATTGTGTTGTTTATTCAAGCAGTAATTAAATGGGTGTTCCCCTCCACACCCCTAACATTTCAATAGATTTTTCTTGCATTCCTCTATCCTTTCTCTCACAAGTCTAGTAGTCCCCTTTTCTCCTTGAGGGGGAGAAATTTGATGGTGTGCATCTTTCATTAAAAACTTGAAATTAGCACTCTTTCTCGACATCTCATATCCTAATGCTTTGAACCTTTTTTTTAAGGCCAATTTTGTACTTATTATTCTAGGACTTTTGGGGCTCCACCTTAATCTTTGAATACTCATAGTGTTATTTTTTATTTTTAGATGGTATCATGAAGAGTCTTATGTTATTCATACTCTACTTGATCCTGAAAGGACTTTGGAAGCCACCTGAGAAAACATTATATCTTCATCTCCTCCTCTTTGATCAATGGTTCATAATTCAATAGCTCTATGAAATTGTTAGCATAGTCATCAAGGGTGAGCTAACCCAATTTTAGTTCATGGAACTACCTAATCTTTCCAGCATAGTATCTCTCTACATCTCTAACAATTGGTCTAGATTGTAATAGCCTTTGCATGTATGACAAGCTTTGTTGTAGTAGTGCATTTACCTCTATCTACTTCACTTACTCTCTAATGAATTTCTCATTATCAATCATGTAGCTCTAAAGTTCAACCTTTATAATTCTCATTTTTTTCCCAATTTTGGGATAGACTCCGTAACTTTCCTTCTCTCTGATTCACCATCCCAGATTTTTGGAATTTCCTCCATGTTAAATTATAATACATTTCTAGTAAATTTTCCTTCACTATTGGGTGCCTTCTTATGTGGTGGAAAACAACACATCAATGTTAACTTAAGAAAAAAGATGATATTTTTTGGCATATTTAATTTCTTTGGTGACATATGCATTCAACTATAAAGGTATAAAATTGAAGCTCTGCTTCAAGTGTAAGTCACACTCAAATTTTTGTTAGTATTCCAATTCATAAAATAAACTTTCCAAACTCATTAATCCGATTTAACAATTTATCACAATAATCATCTTATATTTATGCACACATGTATTCATTTATATTTACATTGCCTTTCCATGTAAGAAAGGTATCCAACCTATTCACATCTACACATGTGCAATTGTACCCATTTCATTTTTTAACCTTTGATTATACTCTGTTGATTTCAAGGTTAGCATCAATTATAGGAGTTCACACTCCTTTCAATAGCCTTCCATAAATAACTAATTCTAAAACATGAATATTTTTCAATAGAGTACTATTTTCACACAATTGCTACATATTAAGAAAAAATTGGATCATGTGTTAAATCTAGGTAGCACTACTACTATCACAACATAATTAGGAAACTCTTTATCTTGCTCAAATTAATCTCTACTTGTAACATATCTCCAAATGTTTGAACTAGAACTTGAATTTGCTAGAAATCGTCTTACCTCCTACTCCATACACACATAATATTTCAATCCATTACCATGCAGTATACAAGGTAATCAAGGGCACATTTAGGTATCCTCTACACACCTTAATATGCTCATACCTAAGCACACTCATGTATATTACCTCACACTGGATTATTTCTTATAAGTTTTAAACAAATATGATTTGCATGGATTTACTTCCCTTCTCACTCCTTCCATGACTGACATTATGTATCTCTCCACCAAGACAAATTTCACTCTTACACTTGCATCTATTAGCACTATGTTCCACATAGCCTCCCACAGAGGCAACTTATCTAATACCATATCTACCCAAAATATCTCAAAGAAACCTTATGTTTTCTTACCAACCTAGTTGATCCATGCATCTATCCTTACACATTTATTTTCTTTATCTTTATGTTAGAAAATATGTCTCCTTATGTGACGGAATAATGCACATGACTATAATAACTAACAATAAACACATTTGGTTACCTTGTATATACCAACAATGACTTAGGTTGGCATGGAATTGTTGTTTAACACATTCAAACATAAGTTAAACAAATGAGAAATGTTTAAAATCATCAAATTCACCCAAAACAAAGATGCAAACCAAATTTCTCTACTCCAATCAAATTCAGCCCAAATGTTGAACCTTGGCTCTTTAGAGTAGACCTCCAAAATTCATTCCTTTAGTGTCTTTTGGTCCTCTAGGCCTAGTGTTTCGACCACAACTATATGCCTCTCTATCTTCCTTTTCTAGATCTATCACAACTAGGTCTAGTATTTGAATACTACTCTAATACCACTTTCTAACTCACTCAACCCCCTAATACATTATTAGGTTCGTGGGGAGTAATCTAGACCTAATATTCAAGGTTTTTTATGAATATGGGGTTATAAAAATTCCTTTTTCTCCCATCACCTCAAATCACAATTATAATACTTTCATTATCTTTTGCTCATTAATAGCTTTCCAATGATATAAATTTCATCTCATTCCAAGCTACAAAAAGAAAGTTATGCTCCCTTTGAAAATTTACCCCTTTTAAGGCCACATCAACATCGATACAACCACATGAAAGACTTGTGGTTGTCCTTGGGAACATAACATTCCCATGTGGTTCCAGGTCCTTATCCAACCGGTCATGCCAAAACCTCTCAATATTAATTATTTCCTATACAATACATGTTATCCAAAATATATGAGAGTTCTAATATTGGATATGGTGATAGGGGTGAATAGGAAATTACATCAATATATCAATAGCTAAGGTGCCAAGAGGCTACAACATTAAGATCTCAATAGATAAAATATTACAAATTCCTAAGGGGCCCATAGGCTAGTGACCAACTCATCATGCCACTTTCTATCTCTACTACCCAATCTACCTCCAACATGTATTGAATGTTGACACATCCCCTTCCACTGACATGACTGACATGGATATCGAGATATCATGGATTTCCAAGGTATAATCCCTCGTGAAGTCCCAATAATTTATAAGCTGATATGATAGCTCAACATGCCACATCATACTATAACATTCAATCACCAACTAACACATGGAAGATGTGTGTGTGTCTCTTGCGATGTGGTAGTGCTAACATGTGCCACGTGTCTTTCATTTTCTTCCTAGTTGGCATGCCAGACGACCATTCTTGGTGACATATGTCATATACATAGAATTTCCACATCACCAACTTTTAATGTCATCATGAAACCATCCTTCAAAAGTCCCAAGCTCTACTACTTTTCCATCTGTTGATGTCCTTGGTTAATGGTGGTTTTTTTCCGTCAGATGAGAGTTCATCGATCAGAGTTGTGCCACATTGAGAATCCCCAAAAAAGAATTAATCATGTTCCTTCAAGGATTGATAATATCATAAGACCCTTTCCATGCTAGCTCTTAGTCTTGACTCTTGTTGGGCCATCTGACTAGGGCTAAGTATGAGACTCCCAAAAATTCAAATCTTTAAAGGAACTTGAGGATTCAACCTAGTCTCACCTCTAATAACACATCAATCATCAATTATGTTCAACAAAATGACCCACCTCCTTTGACCAGGAGGCTTAAAACCGCATTAACTCTAGCATCTAAACCACAGAGAGGATCACTTATGGTCTTACCTCTAAGGACATGTAGATCCTTAAGTTCCTTCCAATATACATATTTACCACATCATTATATTACACAATAATTTAACATATAAGCATTCAAGAAGAAGTAAATAAATTTAGCTGGATTAGCTAAAGCTAACCTCTCTATTAGCTGGATTAGCTAAAGCTAATCTCTCTATTTGTGGACATAAAACATATAATATCCATGAATAACACATAAATGAAAGACTTCCTCTACACATAACATTCATACAAAAGGAATGCAAAACAACATCAAAGAAAGTTATGTTAATTATTTAGCACATTGTCATACATATTCAATATGAAAACAAAAAACTTTCATCCTACGATTGCATACATACACAATAAATTAGCATGACTTTAAAACAAGAATCCTTGGATGAGGAAAAATGGCAGTAGTATGTGTTAGGGTTTCGCTGTGTGGAGTTGCAGACATAGGGCTGGAAAAAAATCTCAGCCCCTTGGCAGAGGCGAATGGAAATTTTGGGATACAGACAATAGGACTCTGGTGGGTTCAAAAACCTGCGGTATCTCCGAAAAGGCAAGGATAATCTAGATGCGGGTATGTAGGGGACCTAGAATTATCATAAGAAGGAAATCAGGGCCAAGAAGAGATTCAATCTTCAATCATGGAGCTGCTCTGTTGCACACCTCTCTCACCCCCACTCTGGACTGGTGGAGCTGTCACTACTCTTCAGGAGCGGATTCATAAGATTTCACGGACTATACAGTTGTGGTCAAGATGGGAGCATTGTCGACAGTGATGATAATGATTTACAGGGAGGCATTTGTTGTTGGGCGAAAACAGTCCTGCTCTCCGAGCTTTCAACACAGCCTCGTCACTTACGCAAACGTGCCCCTTTGCGTCCACTCTGCACAATGCACATATTTTCTGATTTCCTTGCATACCATCTTTGCAGTGGCAGAGGGGCTTCCGAATCCTACATATTTGCTCATTGCCTTTGTGCCGGAGGGGAACACATCGGATTTGGGTGCCCAGTTTTCAGAAGTATCAGGGGGAAGAAGGCTGCGGTTTTGGGGCTACCACACCTTCCTCCACTCCATCAAGGAAGAATAGGAACAAGCTCTGTGAACTGGCACAGAAGGGTCGAGAAATGTTTTGACCTGTGACAACATTTGAAACATACATAGCATGAGGAAAAATGGAACATTTTGAAGCACAACCCCACAGCTACAAGGAAGATATCGACTCCCAACAACTGGAAAATTCTACTTGCTTTCAAATCTTTCTAAAAACCCTTGTCCGGATTTCTTTATTGATTTGGATGAATACATCATACAAAGTGATACAACGGAAGAAATATATCAAACAAAAAATTGGCTACCCTGTTCATATGCAAAACTTGTTCTATGGGGGCAGAATATTACAGGATAACCGGCTCCTAAAGGATTATTACATCTTGTATGCTTCCTCCATTACCCTTAATCTAAGACTTAGAGGAGGAGCGACATTCAGTAATTCCAAAAGTGTAGGAGGTATTGGATGCAGCACATCAAAAAGCACAAAACCAAAATAGAAGAATACAAATGGAGGACTATCCTTCAAGAACATTCTGCAAGGAAAAAATACAGCCACGGAACCAACAAAGCAAGCTAGAAATACACCAAGTCCATACATAGTGGAGCAACTGAGCTACACTCCAGAACTAAACATAGACACTCCAGAAACAAATGAGAATTGTGCCTCTTTTGAAACACAACCCATTATATGTCATTTCAACTGCTTCTGGCCAAAACCAGTAGAACTTTTTCACTAGATTTTAACTAATTGGACATTAGATTGTGAAATTTACCTCTACTTCAAAGGGTTCTTTATTGTAAAATTCCCAACATCTGAGGCAAGAGACAAAATATTATAGGAAGGTCCAGGGTTTTGGGGATCGATGGGCCTATTCATCACTCCTTGGTTTCCATAATTTGATGCAAATACTTTGGTCGTCTCTATAATGCCGGTTTGGGTTCGGCTCCACAACCTTACCCTCCATTTCTGGGACGGACGAGTCCTAGCAGCCATAGGAAACAACATTGGGAGGTTCATCAAGACAGACTCCAAACGAGTGGAGGAAAGGGTCTACACCTTTGCATAGATATGTGTGGAAGTAGACCTCAGGAAAGGCCTGTTGGACAACATTCTCTTGATCCACAACAATCAGAACTGGACACATATTTTAGATTATGAGAACACAGCTTTCAAGTGTAGAAATTGTAGGCAAACATGGCACCTTCATAATACGTTTCCAGAAGCCAAGAAATGCACCCAAAGAAAGAAGAAGTTTTGGAAACAACCTAAATGTTGGAAATTTCCCCCAGCTAAATCCAAAGAGGAGGAGGGCAACGTTGAGGATGATCCCCCACCCAAGGGGAATAACCAGACACCAAAGGAACCAGAAACATGGGGGATCACCCACAAGACCCTGCTACACATCTGAACCATTCGGTGCAATCAGAAATGATACCAAAAGAAAGGGACACCAATGGAAACAAGCGTATTCACTCATCTGACAATTCATATTTCGACAAGGACAACACTAAACATGATGATGGGAATCAGCTTGCACTTGTCTCTTCTGTGCTGTCTCAAGGGGAATGGAGAAAGGTCGAGAACAAGAAGGAGAGAAAAGCCTAGTTTTTTCCCTTCATATGTATATTAATTTTCTTACTATATGTTTCTGATTATCATCAGTCATGGACTAGATGATGCTATGTTTCTTAGTAGATGCAACAGGTAATTTTGTTTTCATTAATAAAATTATGCGCTTTTTCCTGGGAAAAAAAGAATCCTTGGATCAACATTTGCATTTTACGTACAAGGGGGAAGTACACTAATCTTTTCCACTTAATTTTTTTGGAATCCAAAGAAGGGAGTGTGAATATCCACCCAACTGTCGGCACAATTACACTACAAATTTCTTGAAGACGACCACCCACGAGCCATATCCAAAGTCTAAAGGATGATTTCACTTAAGAAATTTCACCAAAGGTTCAATTTACAATATAGGGTATGAAGGTCATCCTCCTTCACTTACAGAGACAGGAAGCAGGAGTACTGCTTCTTAGATATTAGGTCCGGGTTATACACACAAAAAAGTATGGCCATGAAGGGCCTGCAAAAAAAAAGAGAGACCCCTTCACCACTTGTTATGGTTCCCTTGGTGATCCTCTCTCTTTATCACAACTAGACAAGAAAATTATTTTCATTATACCCAATTCACTCTGATATTTCCTTGTTGGTTTTCTTAGCTAATGCAACTAGGTTATTCATACAATAATTTATTGCCAATAAAGGTCTGCACAACACGTAAGGGGGACCCATTCACTAATTCCTATGATTCCCTTGGTGATCCTTGCTCTTTCTAATGCTTCTCATGCTCATAATACACACATAGTTCACAAGTCACCAGTTCAAAGTGGTTCAATTATCAGCAATCACTAGTGCACCCCATGGGTTCCATGATTCACATTCAATGACACAATCTCCTTCCATTCATCTCACACATTTTAACTTCCTATTTCCCACACTACCAACCTGTTTTACTATGAAACAACACCCCCATTTATAATAAAAGCCTAACTCCAAGAAAATTCTTAGAAAAACCTTGCAAAACCAACTAAGGATGAAATCCATATAGAAAATTGCAAATCGCACTTTTCCACATGACCATGTTAAAAAACCTTTACAAAATTGCGATATGTGATTAGGTCTCCCGTTGCGATAACATCACCTTGTCATTTCACAATCACATTTCTCACTTCGCATAGTTTGTGAGAAACTTGACCATGGCATTATAACAACCACAAATGATTTACGAAATGTGATATTGCGATCCCCGTAATCATATTTCGCTTAATACATCTGGTAACGCCATATTGTATCCCTTTTAAGACTGTGATGCGCAATTAAGTCCAGTAAAACGTGTGGAATAATTACGTTTTAAATGCCAAAACAAACAAGTTGACAGGTTATTAAATATTTAGTGGCCTGAGGAAGGATAATCATTTTCCTGGTTATGGGTAGTTATAATCGAGTATCTCATTAAAACCTTTCTCATGATCCAAAGTCATTTCACAGAAGCTTTCAATCTTAATTACTAGATATCGTCTGCGCTGATATATCTTGTCTATCTCAGGAAAGTGACAAAAGACGTGTCCCTAAGAAAGGTGATGCAGAAATAGAGCAAACAGACCATTGTTGAAGCTGAGTTTACAGAGATGGCTCCTATCTTTGTTGATACAATTTGTGATGCTTATGAAGGTGCAACAGCTTGGGAAGTAATTTACAATAGGCTGGAGGATGAGCATCCTAAAATCATTGTTACGAGAGCAACAACTGACTCAAAAAGGCCTTCAAAACTCTAATGTAGAGATGCTTCATGTTCATTCCTTCATAGGATAGGAGCAAGGGTTCAAATCCTCCCCTATACAAATATGATCAAGTGGGTGATTGAAAACCTTATCATTGAAGATAGACAGTTCAAGAATTCAAAGATGGAGCTCATAGGGTTGTTCAGAGCAGAATATCTAAAGAATATGTACAACATACTTGATCCTCGAGATATCTACGACAACAAATTTGTGGCTAACTTCGTAAAGAAGAATCCAGACCCCTTCAAGCTAATTCAAGGTTGGAGGGTGTTGGACAACAAATTCAAGTATGAAAAATCGAGTATGTATGCTATAGCCTCTTTGGCAAACCCCTACAACTATGCAACAACCATATTATGTAGATTGTATGGGCTACCCAATAATACTAAGTTTTCAATTGAATGGATTCCTCTGATTGATGCCTGTGTTAATTCCCATATCATGAATTGGCATTCCATCCTATTTGAAAACTTGGCCACCACCATTACTGAATATCGACAAAAGAAAGCCTCCTTTTCAGATAACCCCCCTCCCTTCTATTTTAGTGCCTACATTATGGATGCTATCTATTTTTGCACGACAGACCTTACAAGATCCTTACCCAATCCATCTTAGTCATAAAAAATATGGGAGTCACATTACATACCTCACTTCTATAAGATATTCCATGTTATTGTGTTGCCCCTACATCAAATGATTTTCAATAAGAAAGCCCCTAGGTTTTCCCAAGAAGCTACAACAGACCTGCTTACTATTGGCAAGTATTTTATTGAAGAATGGTTCACCTACATTAGAGTATTTGGTAACATAGTTGATCCACATGTCCTTCCTTTATATGTTTCTGATAAGTTATTAGCAAGAAAGATTGCCTACCAGATTGTGGGAAAGTACCTGACTAAAGTTCTCAAAGACGACAAGAAGTCATTATGGCCCATTTTCCTTTTCAAATGCAGCTATTTTTCTTTAGCCAATTTTATTCATGCCACTAAGGAATCAGCACATATGGAGGCCCTCAGGCTTCATACATTGCCTAAGAGGTAATTTGATCCAAACAAAGTGGCATATAATGTCACTACTGGAGTAAAGCTCAAGCCATACAATAATGATGAAAATTATTTTGAGGATTTGTTATAGTCAGCCTATCCTTCGAACAAGTGTTCGAATGGGAAAAAGCGGATTTGAAACCTGAAGATTTTCAAAGATTTCAGGAATTCAGAGATGAGAGGCTATGGGTGATCATAATGCATCTATTAAATCCCAAGGATAAGTCTACTCCAAGCATCACTATTGATAGTGGAGGTCCTAGCTCTCAAATTGACTCTCAGGTAAACACTAGCAAGACACCAGACACAGGGAAGTCCCAAGATGTCGAAAACACAACTAAGTCCAGCAGGAAGTCAGCTGAGAAGCAAGTAATGAGCACCCCGACTACAGAAATCAGTTCAGAGACCAAAGGCAGTAGTTTGGAGTAGAAGTGGGATTAGTTTAATCATAAATTGCAAGGAACTTCCAAAGCCTCATATTCCCAAGAAACAGATGAATTCAAAACTCCTCTGCATGTTCATAAAGATACAGAGCCAAAGTCCCAGCATACTGAAATTATCAAGCAACAACGTCCCAGCATACTGAAATTATCCCTGCTCTACCCACATCGGAGATTGTTCTCAAAGTGACTGAAATGCCTTCACTTGATGTGTTCTATAGCCCTTTCCATAAGGCTATAGTTAGAAGGAAGAGAAAAAGGAGAAGGGTAGATGCACCTGAATCCCCACTTGGGAACGAGCCCATGGGCATTGTCAGGAAGGACATTCCTTTTAATCCGGCTGAGAACTTGACTAGACTATCATAGTTCACGGGAGCATATGCATCAGCCACTATGGACAAGGCTACCAAGGTCTCTACTCTACTAAGGGAGAAAGAGGAGAGAATTGCGCAGCTCGAACAAGAGCTCGAGGGAGAGAAAGCAAACACAAACAGGCAGGTGGCAGAGCAACTAAAGCAATTGTAGCAAGACATGGAGGTCTTGAAAATAAGCCATGAGGCCAATATATTGGCCAAAAACATGCAACTCTAGGAAATGTAGCAATCTATGGAATGATACAAGGACATTCGCATTACTGAGGAGTTCATCAAAGAGGCCCTAGAATTAAATTCTCTTCTGATGAGACAACAAGATTATTTCTGCCAGAAGCTGCCACACATTACTCCCTATCTGACTATTAGCGACCAGCTGACAGATAAGGCAATCAACTAGAGAATGGAGTTTAGGGATTTAAACACCAAAATATTTGAGTTCATCAAGTGGCAAGAAATAGAAGATGTAAAGAAGACCAATTTACCCGAGATTGAAGAAACTCATAAAGACATTCTCTTTACAAATTGGGATGCTAGAATCAAATAAGTTGAGCTAGCAGCCACAAGGGAAGCTAAAGTATCATAGAATATCATCAAAGCAGTGAATCACATCCTGTTCACCACCAATCTCATTAAGAAAGGCAATACGAAAGAAATGCCTGATTTAACTGCTCTGTATAAAGATTGGCAAAAAAAGGCAGGGATTCAGAGAGAGGCAATTGTGAAACTGACCACGACCAACTGGGAATCATATTGGCAGTATATGATTAAGCCACATAGCTAGATTATGACTCTCAATTGTTCCCTTCACACTACTCAAAGGATGTTGCCACCACTCAACGATGCGATCTTCACGAGATAGCTTAGGACTCATTTCGGGCCACCTCCTCAAATTCAACTGATGACCAATATTTGTGATTTAAAGGACAAGCTGGAAGACAGTGAGTCATCCTCTTAGTTTTGTTTATTTAGCCTTTGTTTATTTAGCCTTTGTTTATTTTTGGATTTAGTTACCTAGTTAGGAGGAAGTTTGTTTGAAACCTCCTCAAATTTTGTATAATCTATTTTTGCACATTTAGTTAGAGTAGTATTTATACCATTCTCATGCATTTAGAGAAGGGTCCAGAATTTTATCAAAAACATTTGCAAAGAATGCACTATTGTAAGTTTGTGAATGCTTTGGTGAAATGATGGAACATGATCGTTTCATTTAGATATCAGACTACTTTCCTTTGTTGATGCACTTTTGTATTCTTGGGAGACAATTTGATTTAAGGAAAGAAGTTCGTCTATGTCATTTGTCAAATGAGCAGGACTTCACACATATGGTACTATTATCATGTATGATTGATTTTGTTTACATTTAATTAGTGGCAAAACTTTACTTTCATGGATTATATGTGAGATTTATTGTTTATGTTAAGCATTGATTGCACTTTTGTATGATGCCTAGCTGAGGTTGTGATTTTCATATATAACTCATCATATATGCGATATATCTTATAAATTCCTTTGACTAGCTATTTAGTCAAAAGAATTATCTTTTATGTTATCATCTCTATTTAGTTGTGTTCAATCTTTATTATCACAAGCTAAATACATATCCTTGTAGATCGCATATCACACAAGAACACCCAGGTTTATATTAGAATAAGTTAGTTAGAGAAATTGCATTGTAGAATAGGTCACTTAGATTATCATTATTCTATTGCAAATCACTCATAAACCACCCACTCTCATATTAAAACCCACACTGGGAAACTGATCCCATTATCCCTAGTGAAAGCCACCAATTTAAATGAAAAAGGAGTTGTCTTAGGTTCCGGACCGGGTGGTTATCCCCCATGTTTCGGCAGCAGAATTTTGAGGCCGCAACATTTTGGCACTAGAAGGAGGGAATTCAACTGTGAATGGTGGATGAAGCTAAGAATCATTCAAAAACCATTCATAAGAGTCAAAACCCCTCCACCATTTCTACCACTTTTCAAACTCGTTCAGAATCTCCTGATTGGAAGTTTGAAGTTGTAGAAACATCTCCATCATCTCCTTAAGTAGTAAGGCAACCACTTTCCCCATATTACACTCCTGGGTCTCCCAAAGTTCATTCTTTGATACACAAATTGGAACGGAAATCCATTTTTGCAAAGAAACCATAGAGACTCGAAGTATCTGAAGAAAGTGTTACCTCCTTGTTACAACGAATTGGTGTATTGACTAGATTGCAAAGTGAGAGACTTGGGGTTACCCCTTTCGAGTTCCCCATTCGTCCACGACATAGGAAAGTCACTTCATCAACATCTGAATCAGATACTAGCGAGATCAGACCACCTTTCCATCCATTTACTCCTCCATCCACTTCTATTCAATCCATGACTTCTCAAATACCCACTTCTCCAACTAGTACTACAATTATCAGTACTAATCTAGTAGTAATTTCTTCACCATCTATACCTACTTTTGGACTGCCCTTCCCATTTTTTTAGTCCCCAACTCAAGTTATGGCCAATAAACCTTGGACAAATCTTGGTGTTGTCCTAGTTGCAAATCCAAATGCACTCCCAACAAACCTATAAAAATGGTTGCCTAAGTATAATCCTGACGCTGCTCTCCTGGACGAAGAATATCTAAATAATTTTATGTTAGCCATGAATCTCAATGGGGTTGCACATGAAGATGTTGTAATCAGACTGTTTCCTTATACTTTCCAAGGATCTGCTCGGTCTTGGTATTTTCCCCTCCCAGCAGGTTCAATTAGAGACATGGATACTTTTCGAGAAGTGTTACTTGCATAATTTGGTGATGATAGGACCATAGCATCCTTGATCATTGATCTTTCTAATTTGAAAGCTAATCTAGATGAAAAGATCAAATATTTCAACTCCAGATTTAACAAATTACTAAACAAAATCACAGCTACCTCTAAACTTGTTGTAGATGTACAAATAGAATGGTATATCATCTCTCCCTTCTAATATTGCAATTTTTGTAGATAGAGCCAATAAGGCTACCCTTGTAGAAAACATGAAAGAAGCCCTTTCGGTAGAAAGAAGAATCATATCTTTGGAAAAGAGATCACAAACAGATGAAAGTAAGACAAAGAAAGTGACATTTAAGGATGACTCTAAGAAGAAGGATTCAAAAGACCCTTTCAATCTTGAAGGCCTTTAGAAAGTGTTAAAGACGATGTCCAACGAAATGGTCATAATTAAAAAACAAGTTGCAGAATCCTCTTCTCCTAAGAAACCTTTTTGATCATTCAAAAGGAACCCTTATTCTACGTCACAACTCCCAAAAACCATTTCAAATGCTGAATCTGACCAAGAAGCAGAAGAATATTTTCCAAACAAAGAGGAAGTTGAAATGAAAGAAGAAATTGAACTAAACAGGATGTGGGATTTTATTCTCCCAACTAAAGAAGAGGCATAAGCAATGCCAGTGACTACAAGAAGGAAAAATTCTCCTGACATGTCTATCACAAATCACAAGCAGAAAGTTGCTACCCCTCCAAAGGAGAAAACAATAGCTAATAAATATAAGACTAGCTAAACCGATCCTATCCCTCCAGATTCCCCAAATGCCTCAAAAACATTGGTAATCTCAGACACAGTCAAATACAATATAGTGGAAGACATGAAAAAGACTAGAGCTAATATCTCACTGCATGAGCTCACTAAACTCAAACAACAGCAGAAGATTTTATTAAGGGAATTGAAAGCAGTTCCAGTATCTCCTCTGTCATATGTTGTAGTTACTCAAGCTGCCTATAATATGGGAAAACCTCCCTCATCCTCAAACAAGGTAGATCCTTCAGATCTATTTCTGATTGGTGATAGGTCTATTTCTCATGTTCCTCCGTTTCTGCTCACTTATGAAATTTTGAACAAGAACATGCACAACTGCCTTGTTGATTCAGGAGCCTTCTCAAATATAATGCCAAGGGATGTGTGTACCAAATTGAACATTAAACCTCAAAAATCTGCAGTGCACATAGTTCAGATAGATAGGAAAAAGTTTGAGGTGCTTGGAGAAATAGTATCAGTTTCAATTAGGCTTTCCTCTAATCTGAAAGTTTCATAAATAATTGATATTCTAGTGGCCAATATCCCTGAATTTTATGCTTTAATTCTCAGTAGGGACTGGTCTGAAA
Organism: Pinus taeda; assembly: GCA_000404065.3. Taxonomy (NCBI): domain Eukaryota; kingdom Viridiplantae; phylum Streptophyta; class Pinopsida; order Pinales; family Pinaceae; genus Pinus; species Pinus taeda. The sequence continues at coordinate 79,836 of APFE030794763.1, read as the reverse complement.
AGCTGCATGGTTATTTCTCAACTGATTGGTCTCACATGTGGTTTCCACACAATGGTAAACCTAACCAAATAAGGGTATACTGAGAGGAATTCATGAAATGTACGGTCACCGACCTAGATGGAAGCAACGAACCTGTGATTTCACTAATAATATCATTGGAAATTACTCAAACTAGTCCTCTTTAGGATCCTTTAATGCTCAGAGGTCTCCCTTTTTAGATAACTTTGTAGTCTCTCAAATCAAAAAAATTTCACGAAGCGATCCTTCCAAATGTCTAAATTTAGTAGATAAAGTTTCTAATAACTCTCGATTCTAGACTATCTATTTTGACGGTTCTAAATCAAAGGATGGCGCAGGTGCAGGATGCATTTTGATCAATCTACAAGGAGAGAAAACCATGCTGGCTTGCAGACTTGAATTCCAGTGCACCAACAATGTCGTTGAATATGAAGCACTAATCCAAGGACTGTATAAATCCATCAGTCTTAATGTCAAATACCTACAAGTCTACGGTGATTCAGAGATAATTGTGAAAGAGGTGAGAAATACAATTCATTGTGTCTATGGGCGCCTTAAACACTATCAATCTTTAGCTTAGAAATTGATTTCTCATTTTTCTGCTTTCAACATATCTTTAGTCCCTAGATTACAAAATGCAAGTGCTGACTTACTTGCCAATGTGGCATCCAGGCTTATGCCCTAAGAAGATTTTAGTCCAAACATATTTTCAATAGAATTAATATTTAGGCCATCAATTCCCAACAATGTAACAAATTGGAAAGTATTCAAAAACGATGAGGATATAGTTAATTTCCTTACATCAGAGGGATAATATGAAGAAAATATTATAGATGAACATGAGCATGATCTAGAAATCAAGCTTAATCATGATCATAACCCAATCCCAAAGTTTGTGGTTAAAATGGAAGATCTTTATGATCTAAAGGATAGATTTAAGAAAATTACTAACTCGAAAACTCAAGTTCTATTTTGAGATTTGAAGTAGTAAACCTAGGGCCAAATGAAAAACCTCAAAATGTCAACCTAGGTCTAGGCCTATCATCTGAAGAAATAATATCATTCATCAGGTTGTTGAAGACATATAAAGGCATTTTTCCTTGGGATTATGTAGATCTCAAAACTTATGGTGCCTCTATAATTCAACATACCGTACCCATAACTTCAAATGAAAAGCCAATTCAACAGAAGCTTTGCAAAATTCACCCAAACCTTGAAATTCAAATCAAATTAGAATTGAACAAGCTTCTGAAAGCCAAAATAATCTTCCCTATTAGACATTCTAAGTGGGTATCAAATATGGTACATGTAAGGAAAAATAACGAAGATATCAGGATTTGTATTGATTTTAGAAACCTGAATCAAGCTTGCCAAAAAGATAATTTTCCCTTGCCCACCATGGAATAGATATTGCAATTAGTTGCAGGTTCTGAATTAATGTCCTTTCTAGATGGATTATCAAGATATAATCAAATACTTGGCCATCCAGATGATAGACTAAAGACAACATTCAATACCAAGTGGAGAACATATGCCTATCAGAAAATGCATTTCGGACTCATTAATGTGGGTGCCACATTTCAACGTGCTATGGACTTTGATTTTAGAGGTCTAATCAATAAATCGATGGTTATTTACTTGGATGGTAACAATCATTTAAGTGACCTGAAACACATTTTCGAAAGATGCAAGAAATATGGCACTTCCTTAAATCCAAAAAAATCTTATTTTGCTTTACCAGAAGGTAAACTCCTTGGGTTTATAGTATCCAAGAAAGGAATTTACATCGATCTTGATAGAGTCAAAGAGATTGAAAAAATTCCCCTCCCACACAACAAGAAAAACGTGTAATCATTCCTGGGCCAAATAAGTTTTGTAAAAAAGATTTGTCCCAGATTTTTTACAAATTGTTCTACCCCTTCAAGTGATGATAAGAAAAAATGCAGTTTTCAGATGGAACAAGGATGAAAGAGAGTCATTCAAGTTGATTAAAAAAACTATTATTAATGCTCCCTCATTGACAACCCCAGACTTTCTCAAACCTTTTGTATTATATACTTTCTCATTTAATACATCATATGCAGCAGTTTTTACATAGCTGAACGATGAAAATGTTGAGGCACCCATCTCTTTTTTTAGTTCTAACTTGCAAGGCGCTGAATTAAATTATTCAACTGTAGAGAAACAAGCATTTGTTATTTTTAAAACTTTGAAACATTCCAGATTGTTTCTTCTTAAAACCCATACAAAGATAATTGTACCCCACCCTGCAGTAAGACAACTATTAATCCAAAGAGGAGTAGGGGAGAAAAGAGCTAATTGGGTAACTGCACTCCAAGAATATGATGTAGAAATCCGACCAGCTAAAATTGTTAGGGGCCAAGGTTTTTTCAGGATATTAATAGGAGCTTCCGAGTTACCACCAGAAGAAGATCAAGGTAATGGAGTACAAATATTAGAGGTAAGCCTCAACGAGACACAATCACAATGTGCTAATTTGAAATTTTATCTAAAAAATGGATATGCTCCTATGCATCTTAATTATAAAAAAAAGTGAGCTTTAAGATTGAAATCAAATTAGTATGATCTAATCAATGATGTATTGTTTAGAAAGAATTATGATTCAATATTGCTGATATGCCTAGAGAAACCTGAAGCCGAAAAGGCCATGCAAGAATTACATGATGGACCAGCTGGAGGACATTTTGGAGGAAATACCACGGCTCACAAAATCCTACTTGCAGGGTATTATTGGCCAATGGTATTTAAAGATGCACATGAATATGCAAGGAAGTGCAAAACTTGTCAAACTATAGCCGGAAGAGAAAGAAGGCCAGCATTCCCTTTACAACTAGTTAATAGCCAACAACCATTCGAACAATGGGGATTAGACATAATTGGTGAGATTGCTCCTAACTCTTCCAATAGCATAGGTACATCCTTACAACTACTGATTACTTTACTAAGTAGGTAGAAGTTGTCCCATTAAATATAGTTAATACAAAAAATATTACAAACTTCATTGATCAGTACATAATTACTAGGTTTGGCTTACCCTCAGCTTTAATGTTGACAATGCATCTTACTTTTCTGGAAATACAATCGTAGAATTTGCTCTTAAGCGAGGTTTCAAGTTGAAATATTCAGCCAATTATTATCCTCAAGGTAATGGATTAGCATAATAAACAAACAAGAACCTTATTCGAATTATGAAAAGGATGATTGATCAAAATCACAGGAATTGGCACAAAGAATTAAAATTTTCTCTATGGGCAGACAGGATTACTTAGAAAGCCTCTATTGGTTCTTCTCCTTTTGATTTATTTTATGGTAAAGAAGTTGTTCTTCCCACAAACGTAGCAATCCCATCTCTTTCCCTAGTACAATTCATTGATGAAAACCCTTCATCTTCTCTCCAGGCTAGACAATTTCAAATTCTCAAGCTTAAAGAAGAAAGAGAAAAGGCTAAAGCAACCCACTTCCGTCATCAACAATTAGTCAAAGATTCTTTTGACACAACTTCTATTAGTCATAAAAATATTGAAGTAGGTGACCTGGTTCTAAAATGGGACAAAGCACACGAGGAAAAGGGTAGACATACCAAATTCCAAAGACTATGCCTTGGACCTTTTTAGATCATTGAAAAAATTGGACAATCAACGTTTCTTTTACAAGACTTGTCAGGTAAGAAGGATTCTTTGCCCGTCAATGGGAAAATTTTGAAAAAATACTTCTCCTAGGAAATAGCCTCTTCCAATTTTGTAACATATTGCTTTCTAGGAAAATAATGGTTAACTAGTATTTACTTTTGGCTTTTCAAAATAAAATCTTTGATAACATTTCTATTTTTTTACTTTTATAAGTAAGAGTTAAAAGGAATAATTATGACATTTGAGTACTAAAGTAAACTTGATTTCTTTGGAAAAACTTGACCTTGCTTAAAACATTTATTTTACAAACAAACTCTTATCTATATAGAATATGAAGGTTTTATTATCAACCCAGAAAATAATCTTTAACCTAGTAAGGATTTTTGTAGATTAGCATCTTAAAAAACTCTATCATTATCACCCAAAACTCTCAAAAGAGCCAAAGATGCACCCCATCTGTTAAAAATTTTCCCTTTTTAGATTGTAATTCTAAAATATAAAAAACTTAAAAGATAAAAAGTCTCATTCAAGCTTGTTTACCATGTTCATAGGAAAGTGATTAAATTATATTACTAATACTACATACCAAATAGGGTAATAGCTAGTGGTCTCCTCGATTAGAAGACAAGGGGTCTCATCAAGAGCCAACTTGTTCAGTTTAATTATGATCAGTGAATGTCATTATCATTAGTACATTACCATGCCTAGACAATGTCTTTTAAGAAACCAAAAAAGAGCAAGATTATATTCAAAAAAGGAAAAAGAGGACAAGGTCCAAGTGAGATTCAATCCAATTGAATATCATTTTCAAATTTGAAAATTCATACAGATGGGACAATGAATCGCTGTTGGTTAAAAGATAACCCTGTCGAGGCTATGAACGCCTGCTGGCAACAGAGGCTCTATCTGTGATAAATGAGTAAACTACAAAAAACTAATCTGCAAAAGACACCTACTATATTTCTTTAATCTTTATTGGCTGATGCAAATGTTTATACATCTATCATTACAAGAGCAAAGTAATTAAGTAAATAAGCTGAGCAAGTAATGATGATTCCAAAGACATGTTGTTTACCTTATAACTGATGTAATCATTATTATTATAACCCTAATGACTTTGAAAGTTTTTAGAAATTTCAGAAAACTACTCAGAGATAACTAGTTCTCCCAAGTGAATCACCAATTGTTGTACTATGAAACAACCCCCCCATTTATAACAAACAATAGCTAGGCATAGATTTGTAAATGAGGACCCTTTTAAATTTTTAGGCTTAGGATAATAAAACCTTAACTCTAAGAAAATTCGTAGCAAAACCTTGCAAAATCAACTAAGGATGAAATCCATATCGCAAATCGCAAATCACACTTTTCCACATGACGATGTTAAAAAACCTTTACAAAATTGTGATATACGATTAGGTCTCCTGCTGCGATAACATCAATTTGTCATTTCGCAATCACATTCCCCACTTCGCATAGTTCGTGAGAAACTTGACCATGCCATTAGAACAACCACAAACAATTTGCGAAATGTGATATTGCGATCCCCGTAATCACATTTTGCTTAATACATCTGGTAACGCTATACTATATCCCTTTTAATATTGCGATGGGAGATTAAGTCTGGTAAAACGTGTGGAATAATTACGTTTTAAATGCCAAAACAAATGATTTGATAGGTTATTAAATATTTAGCAGCCCGAGGAAGGATAATCATTTTCCTGGTTATGGGTAGTTATAATCGAGTATCTCATTAAAACCTTTCTCACGATCCAAAGTCATTTCACAGAAGCTTTCAATCTTAATTACTAGATATCGTCTATGCTGATATATCTTGTCTATCTTAGGAAAGTGACAAAAGACATGTCCCTAAGAAAGGTGATGCAGAAATAGAGCAAAAAGACCATTGTTGAAGCTGAGTTTATAGAGATGGCTCCTATCTTTGTTGATATTGTTTGTGATGTTGCCGAAGGCGCAATAGCTTGGGAAGTAATTTACAATAGGCTGGAGGACGAGCGTCCTAAAATCACTGTTACGAGAGCAACAACTGACTCAAAAAGGCCTTCAAAACTCCAATGTAGAGATGCTTCCTGTTCATTCCTTCATAGGGTAGGAGTAAGGGATAAAATCCTCCCCTATACAGATATGATCAAGTGGGTGATTGAAAACCTTATCATTGAAGATAGACAGTTCAAGAATCCAAAGATGGAGACCCTAGGGTCATTCAGAGCAGAATATCTGAAGAAGATGTACCACATACCTGATCCTCAGGATATCTACGACAACACATTTGTGGCTAACTTCACAAAGAAGAATCCAAACCCCTTCAAGCTAATTCAGGGTTGGAGGGTGTTGGACGACAAATTCAAATATGATGAATCAGGTATGTATGCTATAACCTCTTTGGAAAACCCCTACAACTATGCAGCAGCCATGTTATGTAGATTCTATGGGCTACCCAATAATACTAAGTTTTCAATTGAATGGATTCCTTTGATTGATGTCTGTGTTAATTCCCATATCATGAATTGGCATTCCATCCTATCTAAAAACCTAGCCACCACCATTACCCAATATTGAGAGAAGAAAGCCTCCTTTTCAGATAACCTCCCTCCCTTCTATTTTAGTGCCTACATTATGGATGCTATCTATTTTTGCACGACATTTCCAACCATGGGTTGGAAATGGACGTTACAAGATCCTTACCTAATACATCTCAGTCATAAACAGATATGGGAGTCACATTACATATCTCAATTCTATAATACATTCCATGTTGTTGTGTTGCCCCTACATCAAATGATTTTCAATAAGAAAGCCCCTAGGTTTTCACAAGAAGCTATAGTAGACCTGCTTACTGTCGGCAAGTATTTTATTGAAGAATGGCTCACCTACATTAGGGTATTTGGTAGCATAGCTGATCCACACGTCCTTCCTTTATATGTTTCTGATAAGTTATTAGCAAGAGAGATTGCCTACCAAACTGTGGGAAAGGACCTGACTAAAGTTCTCAAAAATGGCAAGAAGTCATTATGGCCCATTTTCCCTATCAAATGCAGTTCTTTTGCTTTAGCCAATTTTGTTCATGCCACTAAGGAATCAACACATATGGAGGCCCTCAAGCTTCATACATTGCCTAAGAGGCAATTTGATCTAAACAAAGTGGCATATAATGTCACTACTTGAGTAAAGCTCAAGCCATACAATCATGATGAAAATTATTTTGAGGATTTGTTACAGTCAACCATATCCTTCGAATAAGCGTTCGAATGGGAAAAAGCGAATCTAAAACTTGAAGATTTTTAAAGATTTCAAAAATTCAGAGATGGGAGGCTACAGGTGATCCCAATGCATCTATTAAAACACAAGGATAAGTCTACTTCAAGCGTCACTATTGATAGCGGAGGTCCTAGCTCTCAAATATACTCTTAGGTAAACACCAAGAAGACACCAGACATAGGAAAGCCCCAAGATGTCGACAACACAGCTGAGTCCAGCAGGAAGTCGGTTGAGAAGCAAGTAATGAGCACCCTTACTACAAAAATCAGTTCAGAGACCAAAGGAAGTAGTTTGGAGCAGAAGTGGGATCAGTTTAATCAGAAACTGAAAGGAACTCCTAAAGCCTCATATGCCCAAGAAACAGAGGAATTCAAAACTACTACGCATGTTCATAAAGATACAAAGCCAAAGTCTGTCGATGGATGATCTACACCTATGGAGGAACAAGAAACAATGTCCCAGCATACTGAAATTATCCCTGCTCTGCCCACATTAGAGATTTTTCTCAAAGTAATTGAAATGCCTCCACTTGATGTGTTCTATATCCCTCTCCATGAGGCTGTAGTTAGAAGGTAGAGAAAAAGGAGAAGAGTAGATGCACTTGAATTCCCACCTCAGAGCGAGCCCATGGACATTGTCTGGAAGGACATTCCTTTCAATCCGATCGAGAACTTGACTAGACTATCACAGCTCACGGGAGCATACGCATCGGCCACTATGGACAAGGCTACTGAGGTATCTACTCTACTAAGGGAGAAATTGGAGAGAATTGCACAACTCAAACAAGAGCTCAAGGCAGAGAAAGCAAGCGCAAACAGGTAGGGTGCAGAGCAACTAAAGAAATTGCAGCAAGACGTGGAGGTCCTGAAAATAAGCCATGAGGTCGATATATCAGCCAAAAACATGCAACTCTAGGAAATGTAGCAATCCATGGAAAGATACAAGGACGTTCCCACTACTGAGGAGTTCATCAAAGAGGCCCCGGAATTAAATTCCCTTCTGGTGAGACAACAAGAGTATTACTGCCAGAAGTTGTCACACATTACTCCCCATCTGAATATTAGTGATCAGTTGACAGATAAGGCAATCGACCAAAGAACAGAGTTTAATGATTTAAACACCAAAATCTCTGAGTTCATTGAGTGGCAAGAAACAGAAGATGGAAAGAAGGCCAATCTATCCGAGATTGAAGAAACTCATAAAGACATTCTCTTTACAGATTGGGATGCCAGAAGTAAACAAGCTTAGCTAGAAGTCGCAAGGGTAGCTGGAGTATCAAAGAATATCATCAAAGCAATGAATCACATCTTGTTCACCACCAATCTCATCAAGGAAGGCAATACGAAAGAAATCCCTGATTTAACTTCTCTGTATAAAGACTGGCAAGAAAAGGCGGGGATTCAGAGAGAGGCACTTGCGAAACTGACCACAACCAACTGGGAATCATATTGGTAGTATCTGGTTAAGCCACATAGTCAGATTATGACTCTCAATTGTTCCCTTCACACGACTCAAAGGATGTTTCCACTGCTCACCAATGCAATCTTCACAGGACAGCTAATGACTCATATCAGACCACCTCCTCAAATTCAACCGATGACTAATATTTGTGATTCAAAGGACACGCTGGCAGATAGAAAATCATCCTCTTTGTTTTGTTTATTTAGCCTCTGCTAATTTTTGGAGTTAGTTACCTAGTTAGGAGGAAGGTTGTTTGAAACCACCTCAAATTTTGTATAATCTATTTTTGCACATTTAGTTAGAGTAGTATTTATACCCTTCTCATGCATTTAGAGAAGGGTCCAGAATTTATCAAAAGCATTTGCAAAGAATGCACTATTGTAAGTTTGTGAATGCTTTGGTGAAATGATGGAACATGATCATTTCTTTTACATATCAAACTACTTTCCTTTGTTGATGCACTTTTGTATTCTTGGGAGGCAATTTGATTTGAAGAAAGAAGTTGGTCTATGTCATTTGTCAAATATGCGGGACCTCACACATATGGTACTATTATCATGTATGATTGATTCTCTTTACATTTAATTAGTGGAAAAACTTTACTTTGATGGATTATTTGTGAGATTTATTATTTCTGTTAAGCGTTAATTGCACTTTTGTATGATGCTTAGCTAAGGTTGTGATTTTCATATATAACTCATCATATATGCGATATATTTTATAAATTCCTTTGACTAACTATTTAGTCAAAGGAATTATCTTTTACGTTATCATCTATGTTTAGTTGTGTTCAATCTTTATTATCACATGCTAAATAGATATCATTGTAGATCGCATATCACACAAGAACACCTGGGTTTATATTATAATAAGTTAGTTAGAGAAATTGTGTTGTAGAATAGGTCACTTAGATTATCATTATTCTATTGCAAAACACTCATAAACCACCCACTCTCATCTTAAAACCCACAATGGGAAACTGGTCCCATTATTGCCAGTTGGAGCGACCACTTTAAACGAAAAATGAGTTTTCTTAAGGTCCGGGCCGGGTGGTTATCCCCCATGTTTTGTCAACAGAATTTTGAGGCCAGAACACAACCCCACAAGCATTGAATCATGTATGAGGGGTTCAAGGTCCCTTCTCAGGCTGTAGAGTCAACCAAGACCTATTGCATGGTACATAGCACATGCTTTGGTTTAGTTTGGTACCTACTCCCCCATCTCTCTCATAACTACTTTGCTATTTAGATGGTTAAAATTGAACGTCAAGGGCCAAAATCATTAAAAAAGATAAGAGAGGAAACTTCCCAATATCTCTTAGTAACTTCCTCAAGCAAGCTATCCTTTTGGACTTGGTATTTGTATAGGTGGTAACTCTTATTCATCTTTATAAATTTTATTATTTAATTGAATAAGATATTTACATCAAATAGTCTTGGAAATGCATCCATATTGACCTTAAAAAATTATCATCTTTTAATTACATTTACAAAACTTGGGGATTAGAAAATAGATGTTACACTCTTATGGGGGAATTTTCCACATTTCTTGCTATTCTTAGTGAGAATTTATTGGTGTGTAGCATGTATTTGCATATTTTAGGTGTTTTGTTAACACACATAACTTGTTTATTGTTTCTTTCTCATGGCCTTAGGTTGTGCACATCTTCAGTGGAGCCATCACATTCATATATAATGGCATCTCTCTTGATATAATAAACACATTCTTTTTTCCTTAAACCATTCATATTCTCTTATTGTTTTTGTTATTTCTTTTATTTTCGGGTTAATTTCTACTTCAAGCTTGTGTGCTTATCCTCTTAGATAGACTTTACCGATTGAGAGGTATACATCTACTTTTTTTTGTATTGGAGCAATAATCCATGCTTGCTCATTCTTTACTATTAGGTTTCTAGGCTCACTTCCCCAGCTAAAATTCTCATTTTTTAGTGGTTGAATTTTACATTTGGTTCTTGTTTTGTGTGCCTTCCCAGTCAAATCTACATCCACACATGATTTCAATAGTTTCCTTGATTCAACCTAGAATTAGAGTGGAACCATTGCTCCACTAAGAAAACATCTCTAGATATGGATCTTTGAGCTTAGTACTCCTATCCAAATCTCATTTTAAAAATTTTAGATGACTTATTTACTTGATTTCGTTTCTATTTTCTTGAAAATATTTCCCTACCTACTCACTATATTATAGATTGAGGCTTCTCTTTTATTCCTCATTTATCCTAGTGAAAAATCCTAATCCTCTAGTGCAATAGGGCTTTTAGCTTCTCATCTTCTTAAATGTTATTGTTCTCATGGATCCTTGTAAAGGATCCTCCTTAAATAATACTAGATGTTTTCATCCAAATCTCATCAATCCACTCTGGGAGGTCTTCGCAAAGGAGATGTAGCCATCCATTTTTCAACTAAATAAAAATATTTATTTACCAAAATATGGTATATAAATGGATGGATAAGTCTTATATTCCTATTCTTTTAGCCTCACATCCTATTCCTAGACATGCCATGATATAACACAAGTTTAATGTTTGCTACTTGTTAATGACCATTTAGAAGGAATGACTCAAATGTGGTGGTAGTCTCAATCTACAACATTAAAAGTATAAACTGAACTTAGTGAAAAATCTACTTCTAAATCTACTGCAAAGATCATCACCACTTGATGTGTATTTTGTGAAGATATTAGAAAGAATTTCTAGCTTCAAAGATATTTATCTAATCTTACCTTTAAGGGGTTAAAACTTCATCAACAACCTTTTCAAATAGTGCAATAGCACACTAAATTGTTCAGATGACCATATTAGATTCCTAATTCTAAATCAAAATGATGTACTTCCTCCCAAATTAATTTTGGATTATTAGTTGTATTTCATATGGAGGTTACCATATTTAAAAGAAACTCCCTTTATCATGCCTTTATTTGTGCCTTGGCTATCAAAAGAAAATTACATATGTGCACTAGTTTCCAACCCTCTCAAAACCTTAACACTACTACCAGCACTAATCCTCACAACTTTCCTACTAGCCCATGACCTTCTCCCATTCAACATCAAAATATTAAATTCACTATCCCTTCATCCCATAGATCATAGAACATAGCATCGATATATTGGTCCATTGGGTAACGATGTGCCTGGGGTCAGATTGATGGAGTGCTTGACCTGATAGTGTATAGGTACACCTGTGGGTGAGGTAAAAATGTCCATGTACTCCTCCATGAACTTGTCCATCTGCAACTGCCATGTGGAGGAGCTCTGCCTAGAGGCCATGGCCACAATCTTCTTCTTTCCGTAAGGGCAAATCATAAGGAAAACAAATTTATCGGTCTAGGAAATTATCTTATTGCATTGCTTCACAATGATCAAAGAGATGGTGGTAGGTAGTTCTATCTCTGATATCCTGTACAAAGTATTACCCAAACTAATAATAATAGTGCAAGACCTAGACTCGTACACAACATGCCGCCTCCACAAGTATGGTTTTCCTAATAATACATCACAAAATTCAAGAGGAGAAACATCATACAATACCTCATATGTGAAGGGCTTGATGAAATTGTATGGAAGGCGACACTCCTAGCTAATGTGGAGATATAGCCCTTTGGTGAAGCAACCCAATCATGTATAGCTACAGGTGTGTTGTGGTCGTTAGGCCCAACTGCTTCATGAACTCTGCTAAAATGAGGTCCTTTTGGCTCCCGTTGTTGACAATTAATTGTAGTGAAGAACCCTTCACCCCCATCTGTGAGTGGAAGAGGCACTCCCCCTCCTTTAGATCTTCAAGCTCATTCTTCTGAATATTGGTGGTGGAAATAGTAGCACTGGGCTCTGTGTCGATAATCATTTTTCGTTTGGCATTCCCCTTATTAGGTTCTAACTCAGAGTTAGAACATGCATCTGATTCAGAAGCCTTCAGCTCGGCCACTAGTGACTTCTTAGCCCGACACTCACTTGTGTTGTGAGTAGGGCTCTTATGAAACTCACATTATTTTCCCATGTCCTTCTTTGTCTTCATGGAGTTTTTCTTTGCTTCTGGCTTCGACGAGTTGCCCTGCCTTGGCTTTGTCCTTTACTCCGCAGTTTGGGGGCACCTTTCCCTTGCTTCAGATTCGTAGATCTAAAGTCATTATTCTTCTGTTTAAATTTCTTCTCGATCTTGATGGCGTATTGATAGACATTGCTAAGCAAGGAGATGTCCAGGAACTCCATCTTGTCCTAGATGTACTTGTGTAGAAAGACACGGTACTTGAGTACTAAATGTCACTCAGAATCCTTGATACCCAACTTCATGTGAAGGGTATGAAAAATATTTGTGAACTCCAACATGTTTTGGTCCCTTCTTTATTACAGCATGGTCCACGTTATGCATTTATCCTCGTATCCCTCGATCGAGTAATACTTCTCCTTGATGGTGTCTTGGAAATAATTCCAAGTAGGTGCAGCTAAAAGTCGTGAGGGTGCACTCTCGTCCCTCTTCTCATAGAAGGTTTCCCACCAGTCCTTGACATGGGGGGCGACTTTGAGGAGTGAAAAAGTAATCTTTTCCCGGTTGGAAAAATCTTGAACTCGAAATTATCCTTCTGGCAGATTTAACCATTTATCTATGGAATTTGCATCTATCTGACCTTCAAATATGGGGATATTAGAGTTAACTTGTATCTTAAAGGGTGTGGTGCTTCTAGAGTGATTGTTGGAAGGAGATGTGTCAATTGTGGGTAGCCACCGAAGGATCTGGGCAAAGTTTTCCATCATCGTGTTCCCCTTTCGCTCGAGGGATTCTTAAAGTAATATTTTGAAAGGATATCCTTCCCCCTCATCTTTATTTTCTTTTTCCATGGGAGGTCATCGGGGTTTGCAAGGCTAGTCTTGCAAAGGTTCAACCAATTCAATCCCTAACTCCTTATACTTGACCTCATTGAGGACATGCAAAGAAAAATAGAGAAAGAGAAGACCGATCTCATACCACTGGTCCGAACTTAAACAATAACGCAAAAAATACATATATAACCATACATACATAGTTGCAACATAAATAAAACTTCATTTCATTAATATCAAATAAATGAAATATGCTTACATACAGATTGGAAATAAACTAGCTTAGGCAATCGTAGCTTATCTCTAAGAAGAGATGTGATGGCTACATGCCTCTGAATTGTGTTACAATGAGGCTTAAAGTCCTATTTATTATTGAGAAACAATGGAAAACCCTAAACATCCAAAAACCTAACCCTAGGAGATGAAGCACCAAAATTGTTGGCCCTTTTTGGGTAAATTGGTACGTCAACTTCCCGAGGTCGTAACTTTGGCATATGATCTCTATTTGATGTGCACAATACCTTGTTAGAAATATTTATCCAAGGGTTATAACTTTCGACTGCGAACATGATACTATGAGAGAAATACTAATGTTTGTCCATTTTCCAAAAAAATGTCACTTAGGGCCTCAAAACAGTTCCAGAAGTTCAAGACCCGAAAAACTGCCAAAAATAGTAAACTATGCTACAGTTAAGGGAACTGAAAAACTAAAAGAAACAGTGGTGGGGATCCAAGTGGAATAGGAAGGTGGCCACCAATATCCACCTAGATCCTTATCTCACCCCCCAAACACACACATTCTCTCTCTTCATATATCTTATATATATATATATAGTATATATATATATATATTTATAATATATATATATATATATATATATATTATATTCTTCCCTCCCTCCCTTTCTCATTATCTATTCTTCCCTCGCTCCCCCTTCATCTATATCTCTATATCCCTCTATCTCTCCTTCTTTGTCTCTCTATATCTCCCCAAAAAAATACACATTGTTTTTCCATATCTATCTATATCTCCCTCCCTCTCCCTCTTTCTCTTCCCCTTCTCTCCCTCTGTCTCTCCTTCTCTATCTCTTCCCTCCTACTCTCCTCTCTCCCTCTCTTTCCATCTTCCTTGTCATTCCATCTCTCTCTCTCTCTCTCCCCACCTTTCTCTATCTATATTTCTTCTTACATCCCTCTCTCTCCCACTTCAACTTCATATCTCTCTCTCCCTCCCTCTCTCATTCTCTCTCTTCCTTCATCTCTCTCCCTTTCTCTCCCACCTCCCTTTGTTTCTCCCCCTCATCTCTCTCTCTCTCTTTCGCTCTCTCTTCATTTCCCAGCTTTATCAATATCTCCCTCCCTCTCTCATTCTCTTTCCCCCTTCTCTCCATCTCTCCTTTTTTGTCTTTGTATCTCACCCCCAAAGATACACACTATATCTCTCCATCTCTCCCTTGTCACTCCCTCTATGTATCCTCTATCACTCTAGGTCTTTGTTCTTCCCTCCCTTATATATTTGGACTATTACTCATAATTAATATATATTTAATATAACAATCTTATTTGTTATTTAAGTTAAATTATAATCCAAATATTAATATTTAATATATAATATTAACTTATATATAATTATCAGACTTATATAAAATTTCTAATTTTACTATTATATTTAAGTTTTGCATGACATGAAACAAACTTATAATTAAATTACATCAATTGTTATTTTCCAATATACAACTTTATTACAATTTGACTATTAATATTTGTCTTTAAAAGTTTAGTTACCATAAGAGATGGTTTTTCCTTTTAAAGATTTAATTAAAAGAAATATTAAAATATTTTGGAGCCATTTTAAATCTAAAGTGAATAATTTTTTATTCTTTGTGTTAAATTAACATTTTTTCTTTTGATTTAAGAAACAATATTGACTTTAGTAAAGAGTAAAGATGTTTAAAATTTTACATAATTTGGAATTTTAATTTGGTAAAAACTTTTTCAAGGTAAATTTTATGATCCATTCAAATTCAAGGCATATGATAAGGTATATTTTGAGAACAAATAGGCATACTTACACATTACCCCCATACTCGGTTGTAGTATGTGCCTCTCGGCACAATAACATACAAATTTTCTAATGTTGTTCATAACCTAAATCCAGTTTAATTTTATTTTTTAGTAAAATAATATCATATCAACTTGGTTAATTTATTAATGGGTTCAATTTTAGTTCTTTCTTACTTCTAGATCTATAGGATTCACATAAGGATTCTATCATGAAAAAATTATTTTTCAAAGGCTCGATCAAGCCCCCGTTTGACCACGTAAATGGCTCAATCGAGGGTTTCTTAAACTCTCTATCGATATATTTGAATTTTTAATTTAAACACTTGAGCATTTTTAATTCTCGAATGAGCTTTTTAGGTCCTAAAAATATCAATTTTTGCACCCCTTCTACAGATTTATCTGTAACACCATTTTTCTAATTCATATGATTTTTCATCTAATTTCTTTTAAACATAGTGTTTGAATTTTTTTTGGATAGTTTCAAAGAGGCTGAATAAAAAATCAATAACATAAAATATACACAACATTTTTTTTTTTTTAAATACCACTATCTTCATTTACCAGTCCTCTTTAAAAAGGTATTCTTGATTTTTCAATTTATTTAAATAGTTGAAAAAAATTACACGGACACGTGTCTGCAAATGCAATTGAAATATTACTTTGTCAACTTCGAAAAATAATTAAAAATAAAATTTTGAATGAAAAAATATTTTTTAATATGAAAATCTTAGTTCTCTCCATGTAGATCATGCTCATATATATATTTTTTTCTAAATTACACATTTTAGACTAAATTATGTTACATAAACACACACATGCATCTTAAGATGTGCAAAAAAATGCAAGGATAAGCATTTCGTTTAATGGAAAATTGATATATTATACGACACTAATTTTTTTTGCAAAAAATATCATTAGCATAGCAACATAATTCTCCACAAATTGTATTTTTACTCTGAATCAAAACTCACAATGCTTATATGAATTTTGAGGGCTTCAATTAGATAAAAGGGTAAGATTTTGAAATTTCATTGCCACATTTGGCCTGAATGTGTAACCCGTCTTCATACATTCACCCTGTTGGCCATTTCCCTAAAATTTATTTATAAGTGGTATGGTATAAAATATTTTAAATGCAATACAACTTACTTTATAATCATATAAGTTATTTAAAAGGCATGATATACTTAACTATTTTAATTGAAATAAAAAGTATTAAATTAATAAATGGAAGTTATAAAGGAAGCAACATAGTTGTTAAAATGGAAGTAGAATATGGCTCGAAAATGGAAGTAAAATTGAACATTAAATTGGAAACCATACTTGGAGCTATTATTGGCTCTAAATAGGAAGCTAAATTGGTTTCTTAGCAGGAAGCTAAATTGGAGGCTAATTAAGAAGAAAATCCCAACACTAGAAAGAAGCAAACCCAAGCACTAAACAAGAAGCAAACATTGCAACTAAAATGAAGCAAACCATGAGGCTAACAAGGAAGCAAGAAAGGAAGCAACAATGGAAGCCAAACTACAAGAACACCAAAAGAAATATTGGAAGAAAACCTTGGAGTTACCTAAGAAACAAGAAAAGAAGAAATTTAGGTAGAAAACAAAGAAGTAAAAATGAAAGCAATATTGGCAGAAGAAAAAACAAAAGAAATTTAGGTAGCAAAGAAAGAAGTAATACTGGAAGAAATATTAGAAGCCAAACTTGGGATTCCCTAAGAATAATAAAAAAAAACCATCCAAGTAGCAAGCCCGGAAGTAATAATGGAAGCGATATTAGAAGCAACAAAGAACACTATAATGGAATCGATATTAGAAGCTAAAGAAGATGCCATAATGGAGGAAAAGCTAGATGCAACTAGTGATGCCATATTGGAAGCAAAACTTGAAGCAAAAAATGACGTTATAATGGAATCATAACTTGGCATAAAATAGGAAGCCAAAAACTAAGCTACTATTGATGCCATACCAGAAGAAAAATAGGAAGCACATTTGGGAGAAAGACTAGAAGTACAAATGGACACAACAATGGAAGAAACAATTATTGGAACCAAACCTCACAATATTTGTGGCGCTATTTCTAGGGTCCAAGTGGAAATGCATTGTAGCACTAGCTTTTGTGGCACCAACTGAACCCAATTCACAAGCTATAATACACTTATTTTCAGCGCAATTTCTACTGCTAATGGAATTTTTTTGTAGTGATTCTAGGGGTGGTAGCTTAAAAAAGAAGGGTATCATTATTAATGGTTTAAAAAGATTTGATGGTGGGGAAGTAGGTAAATATATTTCTCAAGAAGAGGATCACAATAATTTATCAAGTCCGATTATCTCTAAGTGCAACAATGTGAATTGGTTTATGGAGTTGGTAAATGGAAACAATCTACCAGAGAACTTGAAAAATAAATAAAAGCGAAAGACTCTAACATCCTAATGTGATGAACTAGCACTAGTTATAAGAAGAGATATAGGTTTGGGAGATATCTTGAATTTGGATGGGAGTGTTCTCGTTAGAATTTTTTAATAAGGAGGATGTTAGTGTAAAACGTATGAGCATAACTTAATTCAATTCAATGTCGATTCAAGGGTACAACCTAGTTTTCATGTCCTAGTGCAAGGGTGGTTGGGTTTTTTTTTCAATGGGTAGAATAATATGGATACTATTATGAAAATATCCTAGTTTTGGGATTCATCTTACTTATATTTAAATTCTCAGTGTCTTATTTTGAAAGCACAAGGATATATAGTTGTAGGTTATGACAATTGGATCAAATTAATAGGATTACCTCTCGAGGAGGGGACACTTCGTAGATTGAAGGAAATTGGAAACTAGATCATAAAAACCCTTAAATTTGATAACAACTTTTTTATGGCATCCACAAAGAACTTTTGTGAATATTATAATCGAGTTAAATACCTAAATTGGTTTATATGAATTGATTGAGTTGGTTGTAGGAGGTCAAAAACACACTTTAGGCACTGGGTTACATGAATGTCCTATTCAGGTGTGTGAGATGTCATAATATTGTTCATGTTCTGGAGGGTTGAAGTTTTCCAAACTTAGAGAATAAATGGGTTCCAAATGAATATTAAATGTCGTTTCTTAGAGCATCTTCCATTTCTAAAGCCCTAATAATAAAGGATATGAACTTTGTGTTGAATCCACGGAAGTAATACACGCCAAACTCAGGGAAAGGGTAGCATTATCATATTTATAATTGAATATCCATGCATTGGTATAGAGAGTATGAGTAATTTCAAAAATGTGGCAGAATTTTCATTTCATACCCAATTTCAGGATGCATATGAGGAATTTCCCAAAACACTCATTCAAATTAAAGGTATTTTATGTCCTCTTAACTCAATTCCCAATGAATGTTTATGTCTGTTCTAGATGGGATTTGTGAATAAATTATTGAAGCTATTAGGTTATCTTATACTCATGCTAATTGTAAGCCCTCAAATGTGTGTCCTATTAGTGGTCCTCTTGATCATTGTCATTGGTTATGAAAACTCCAATGGAAGCTTTATTCAACCTTTCATCAGAGAGATTTTCATGATTCTTGAATCCGATGAGTCCAAATCCTTGACCTCCGAGACATGAGGAAGAAATAACTATGATTTTAGATCATGTAAACCTAGAAATGGAGAACTACAATATTTCTCTTCTGGTTTATAAGTACACCCTAGAGGGACTTTATCTATGCTAGGATCAAGAAAAACAATTGAAGCTTAAACATGCTCAAGAGAAAGCATTGAGAGAAGAAAGATAGGGACAACAAATTTTTATATTTTGGACACTTAAAATGCCAAAAAAACCCTTCGTATTTCCCTAAACTAAGATATTATCAATAAACATGAGAGGATTGGGGGGTCAAGCCATAAGAGTAGCCTTAGAAAACCTAGTTAATCAATCTTCTCCTCACATTTTTCTATTATAAGAATAATGGGGAATGATGATACAATTTGTGAAACTCTAAGGAATAGTTTTCATCTCCCTCCTCTAATTGGTTATATATCTTCTTCACCTAAATATGGAATCAATAAACATGAGAGAATTGGGGGTTTAAGCCAAAAGAGTATCCCCAAAAAAACTACTTGATCAATATTCTCCTGAAATTTTTCTATTGCAAGAATAATAGGGAATGTGGTACAATTTGTGAAGCTCTAAGGCATACTTTTCATCTCCCTCGTCTAATTGGTTATGCATCTTCTTCACCCAAATATGGAATCTCGTTGCTCATCTTTGGTTCTAGAAAGGAATCTGACTCTAATTTTCCTTCTAAGTCTAATATCTCTATTTTTATATCATACTTTGACAATTTTGAGTATTTAAACAATATTAATAAGTTACAAACTAGTCTTTTTAATCATTTTGAATTATGTGGTCATAATTCCTTATGCTTATCTTTTCAGTCTTTTCGCTTTGTTAGACCCTGTTAGATTGTGTTAGTGTTGATCATTTTCTAGCAAAATCCACCATTGAGATGGATATGGATGAATATGTCAAGGTCACAAATATTATTGTCCATATAACTCTCAATACATGTCTTATTTTAGATTTTTAGGTTATGATATTTTCTCTTATTGCCTCTTGGATGTAGATGTCTGAGTTGGATTCCTAGTAACTTAGGGATTATTCTTTTTAAAGTATAATAATTAGCCAATTATATTATGATTCTTACATATAGGTTTCCTCTCTCTCTCTCTCTCTCTCTCTCTCTCTCTCTCTCTCTCTCTCTCCCCAATGTGATGTATTTAAAACTTTACCACTCAAATTAATTGTAGGGTAAACCATTTAAGATGTTAGTGCATAAGAATTTTCTCTATGTATTTTTAAGTACTTCAATGGAAAACCTTTCCTACCATGGACTACCCTAATATAGAAAATTTATGTCATATCACTTTCATCCCACTATTTTATGCTAGGACCAGGTGCCTTTCTAGTTTGAGAATTCATTATGAACCTCATTTATTTTTCTCACCTATCTTTCAATGATTCTCATGGGGCCTACCACATTTATATTTGGTTTGGTTTGAATTTTCTATAATTACCACTACACATGTTATTTTGTCTAATGAATTCTTTCAAATTTCCACAACATGCTTACTACCTTTATATTCTTGAATATCACTTTCCCTTATGTTAATTAATTTTGTATTTTAGACCTTCCCTAGCTTAGAGGATACATATTTGTGAGTATCAAAATCATTTATGTTTCCCTTTTCTTACTTTTTGATAGGGTTGCCCCATGTGCATAGCATGTTGTTTCTCACTCTGCAACAATATTTTGCTTACTTTTCTATAACTACAATGAAAAATATTCTCTAAGGGATAAATGTAAGGAACATAAATTATTTATGGAAATTTCTAAGAAATTTTTTTGATGAGGATGTCAAGATGATAGAATTCAGGGGGAAGTCAACCCCATCACTGAGGAAGTTTCTCTTCCTGACCAACCATGTGAAGAGCCCCAAATCTCCATAGATGTTATGAACATTATTTCTTCTCCTCAAACATTAAATTTGGTCAGCTGTATCAAGGAGTGTAAGTTAATTATGTTAATTGGTAGAAATAGTGCCTGTAATTTACTTCACCATCATATTACCTAATAAGCACATTGCTATCCATTATGTTAGCAACTTTTAGATTATGATTGATAATGGGGTATGTTTATGAAATATGGCGGTTGGAGTGAAAATGTGAAAATTCAAATGCATGAATATTCCTTGTGTATATTTTTATTGTAGATTCAAAACGCACATTGTGATATGATAAAAAAATTGACTTGAATTTACTCTACTCATCTGCAGAAACAAAAATTGATCAATGAAATCGTGAATAAGAAAAGGAAGAATTTAAATCACACATAACACAATAATTTTATGGGGAAAGCCTTAGCTAAAAAACCCTACTATATGTATATTGCATTAACCAGAAGATCTAAGAAGAAAATACAATACTTGTTCAACCCTAACAATCTCCGCACAAGTACAATCTATTTCACTGCTTTACAAACCAGCTCAAGCCAATACTTAGCCAAATATGTTGCTTGCCAAGCTCCTAATTCCTTGCATTGTTCCCTTGGAAATTATCCCATGTTTAATTGGAAAATTCCTCACTCATAACTGCTCAATCATCCATAGGCCTTCCTCTGATTGCATGCATCATTGGTTTAATTTAGATTATTTTACAACTGATAGTACATGGTCCCGAAACACTATTATCAACTAGGCCTTCCTCTAAAATGACATGCATGAGTTATTTATGACTGAATTATCAGTTATCTGATTGATCAATGCATGTGAATTAAATCCAAATTAATTCACTTGACCACTTACTAGTTCTTCCATTAGTTACAACTAGTTTAACTAAATTTAACTAAGTTAAACTGAATTACATAATTACAACTCAATAATAAGTCAACATGGGCCCCTAAAATTTATGGATCACTCTACATGACTCTAGATAGACTTCCAACTCGAATTTACCGAGCTAACTTACTTAACTGTTACAAGTTTTAATGAGAATGGAATTACAATTTAATTCCTATTTAATTCAAGGACAACTTAAATTAGGATTTTTCATGATGATATTTTTAGCATTCATTGTTTCTATTTTCAACGCCTTGAAAGCTCACATGTTTTCTATTGAAACTAGCGGATAAGATATCATTTTGGGCGTTTAATGGCTAAGGAGAGTAATCCCCACCAAAATGGATTTCTTGGAATTATACACATATGTTTAGAAGGATTGAAATTACTACATGCTTAAAGGTATCAATGGAAGTTCTCCAAATATAATCATCTCCCACAATATGGAAAATATTCTAAAATTAGGACATTCTAGCATTATTGAAAAACTTGATTATATTCAAGCCTTTGAAGGTCATCCTCATAAAGTTCATCTAGATGTGTATCTAGTATTGAAGAAGCACCAAAAGGTTGTTGAACGCCCCATGGATTATCACCCTCATAGGGAGAGCATGATCATAACAACCCACAAATTCCTAGTAGACTATTGGAAAATGTACACTCCTATTGTCATCCTTTTTTCAAAAGAGTGAAATGAAAAATCTTGTACAAGAGCTGCTAATTTTTAGTATTATTCATCATAGCACTATATCATACTCTTATCATCCTTAAAAAATAATGCACTTTGTGCATTGTCCTAATTTTGATACTCTTAACAAATTGATATTTAAAGATAAATTCCCCATTATAATCATTGTGTTAGAAACCTTGAACACTACTTAGGGGGCGGAAGGGGGGTGTTACACAATATTTTGTCACACCTCCTGTACTTCCATGTGTCATACCCCGGAGTGCCCAAAACTTGAAAATTATGCAATGTACCCATCCTGATATGCACTCTATATCCTCCCTGAAGACTTAATGAAAACATGCCTTGAGCCTTCCCTGAAGAAGTAAGCTCAAAACCCTAATTTCAGGGTCAACGACTGTGACATTGTGAACTCATACTAATGGCGGGTTTCACCATACTAGCCTCGCCCTACCAGCTCGGTTTTTACTTGGATACTCATGTTGATCCCTAAAAGGAAAGTTTTCCCAAAGAGGACAAGAAGCTTCGTGATCTAGAGGCTTCTAGAACGATGAGCTGGAGGTTATTCATTGTGGACGTGGTCGAATTCTCACAATATTTCCCTTTGATATTATCCCTATGATCTTCCTCCTTGATATGAGGACCTTCCCCTATCTTTGGTGAGATCCTAAATCCCTCTCCTATATATTCATCCTCTTCCATTCCCAAATTTTTTGTCTCTAATTATTTGCACCCTTATGATGAGATAGTACTTGCATGCTATTCACTTTGGCTTGGAGAAGGAGTGCTTGGAGACCTTGAGCTTGGATTTGGACATTCACTCAAGGAGGGCTACTAACATCAAGGCCTGGGTTGTATGCTTCCTCTTTTGTTTATTAATATATACAACTGTTGGTTCACTTTCTACAAATGATTATGTTAGTGATTCATTTATCTTAATGCTCCTTGATCTGTTAAGTGGATTACATTTGATTATGCTTGCTGCACTTTTATTCTTTGTCATGTCTTTGGCCTCTTGTAGGTATTCAAACGCTATGAGCAAGAAGGACTGAGCCTGAGGATCAAGTGATAAAGATATTCAACAAAGGATTTCATTATAGCATCGGAGCGAGGTAGGTCTCCTTCCTCTTCTCTTATTTCGATTGTAACCTAGGAAAGTTTCTTATAGATTGTCTCGTTTGTTGCTAGATCCACTCATTTGGCTAGACAGATCATCTCTATCTATAGAGAGGATTTACCTGCACAACAAATGGACACAACCATCTAGATAGAAAGGACCATGTGAAAAGATCCACGACATGGGTGCAACCATCCGAAATGAAAATGATCGTTTGAAAATCTACGATCCAAGGTATGGACATAGCCACCCAATATAGAAGGATCATAATCATCATAGATATAAGGTCCCACAACATGGTCACATCCATCCATATAGAGTAAACATGTATACAATCATGAATAATACATAACTCCACGCAACCTGAGTTATATCAGACAAAACTCAGGGTCTTGCGCTCCATCCCAATCTAATCAAAGCACAAATTTTAACATGCAAATGAATGCGTCGAAGTTGAACATGCTAGAAAACCACCTGATTACCGACCAACTATGTGTACTGTTAACAGGCACGAGAGAAACCAAAAATAATGACAATGGCCCTCCATGAATGTGAAAATGAGGCTAAAGTCAAACACTCATGGAGTCATTTGATTGAAGGCCAATGATGAAAACCTGTCGTTGAATGCAAAGAAATTTCCATCAAGGCATGCAATCTCTAAGGAACTAAAAGGGAGTTCCTAAGTAATCTTCCTGGGTAATGACTTGAAGTCGACAAGAAGTGACCCATTGATGGAGGGCCATAGTGATTCCCTCATCATCGACACGAAACAAGGAATAAATTGGAATAAATGAGTATGATCCAGGACTATGGAAGAAGGCCAGAAAAGGTATAGGTGGTAAACTGTAGATAGGACTTCTCTTGAACATATCGGTGACATGACTCTAGACTGTGGCAGCATTTGAATCAACATAGGACCAAGGGTCATGATGATTAAGTGGAAAAGTCAGATGAGAGGCAAAATGGATCACCCAAGTCCGACACGAGAAACAAACGAGTGTCATGTTCAAGAGCGACATGTTGCCTATACAAGAGATGTTTCACTTTCACTTTTTCTCCACTATTTCTAGTGAGTACCAAAATTATTTTTAATCAAAAGCCTGAAGGGGATAACATATGCTTGTCGTATAAGTTCATTCTTCGAATGAATACATCCTAGTAAGTTTAAGAGTCCTAGGAAGGAGAAACTCGGTCTCGTCATGGTGACAAGTCTTTCGCCATTTAATTTTTTTACGAGTTCAATGGAAGAGTAAATCGATATCTTTTTCTTATTTAGAGAGTTTGTAAAAGATACAAAAAGAAAACTCCATCAGGTCCTTTTTTGTAATTTGTCTCTCGAACCCAAAAAGGTATAAAACAATATTTGAGAGAACCTCTTGACCATGTCAACCAACGTGTTCCTTTTTCGTAAATAGTCAATCCCAACCCCAAAAAAAGGTAAGACTATACTTAGATGATGTTAATTCATTTAATTTAACAAGTTCAAAAATATAAGTACTCGGTGATATTTTCATCTTTCGAGAGTCACAAAAGATCTTAAAGATGAATCCTCCCAGAGGAACGAGCAGTATAAAATGATAGCAACTAGTTCCGGTGATGATGGAACTGCTTAAAACATGTAAAGGCCAAGAAGCTATCTAATAAGACCACTCATCGCAGATGTTCCTCAAGCAAGGGTAGAACAGCCAAGTGAAAGTGTATGATTGGACAAAGAGATGGTGGTGATGGAATGGACAAACCAAATCTCATCTAGCGAAAATCGATTGATAAAAATGACAGTCACGACATGTAAAGTGGGAATGGTTTCATTTTTACACAATATTGAAACATGGGAAACTATGCTTGTGTATACTTGAAGATGGTTTCATTTTTCACAAGCTTGAAACATGAGAATAAACTATGCTTGCATTTGGTTTCATTTTTTCGCCAGCTTGAAATGGAAACAAATTACGCTTGGATTCAGTTTCATTTTTACACATGCTCGAAACAAATATAAACTATTCTTGAGTTTAGTTTCATTTTTACACAAGCTTAAAACAAAGATAAACTATGCTTGAGATAAGTTTGCATGCCCCCAATATATTGACTCAATTCAAGGTACATGCCTACCAAGCTTCATGTCATTCACCTAAGAAAACTACTAGTTACAAACAAGTGGATGGAATTTTACGAGATCTAATCAAAGACTCGAATTGGAAGGGGATTTGTTTCATTTTTTAACAAGATTGACATAGGAAAAGAACCATTCTCATGAAACCTTATTTCATTTATTAATGAGATTGACATAAGTAAAAGAACTCTACTCATGGAGACCTATTTCATTTTTTAACGATGTTGACATGGTAAAATAACTATCCTCGTGGGGACCCATTTCATTTTTTAACGAGGTTGACATAGTGAAAGAACTATCCTCATGGCCCTTGTTTCAGTTTTTAATGAGCTTGAAATAAGACAAGGAACTCTGCTCCAAGACTTGATTATAGACCGAAAGAGTCCATGGCTTCTAAGAGGTTCTCATCATATGAGAGAACAACACTCTGGAAGGGATATATGTCCAGGGATCCAAATGAAAAATTGGGCTCCAATGCCCCCATTACATGATGTACTACATCACCTACTAGATCATCAATAGGTGTGGGCATGGAACAGGTGGCCACATAATTAACCTATGGTGGGGGTGATACTTATTTCATATAAGAACTACTTAGGGATGATGGTTGATTAGGAGTTGCTTCAGGACCAATGAATATAAGTTGATCAATGATCACAATGCTTCCTTCATGTGGGAAACACATCACTCAGAAGAGCGAAGAAACAAGTGCTCCCATGACATAAAAATAGTCACGACCAAGGAGTAGATTAAAATCTAAAGGGCCTTGGACAACCATCACATCCATATAAACAATCGCTCCTCCCAAAGTAATAGGTAACTTAGGAAGGATCCCTAACAGTTGATTGGTTCCTTTGTTAAAAGCTAATAGATTATGGGTGACGGCGACAAGCTGAGGAGAACCTAAATCTTGTCAAGCAGTTGAGGACAAAATGCTAACAGATGTGCCCTCATCTATGACTATGCTAGGTACGACCATATGGTAATCTTGTACTATAATCTAGATATACACATAAGACGTAAGACAATATCTTGCTAGTCGACTCCAATCAAAAGATGTGACCAAACTACTTGGAAGGGGTGTCCTAGGAACATGAGAGCTGCCCTCTTTCTCTATGGGAACATGATAAATACTCTCATGCACCTCGGGAATGGGAGGATTCCCTCCCATGCATTAGAAAATGAAGAAACCAGAAGAACCTTAGCAGTATGAGGTTCACTCTCTAACTGAAAGGTATGGTTAACTGAAGGTGGAGCCAAGTCTAATGCTTTCTCAACCAATGGTTGGTCGAGAATGGACTCACGGGACTCACTTTTAGAGAGAGTGAGGTTGACCAAAGATGACTTTTGATCAATCACTAGATCAACTAGTGAAGGATTAGGAGAAAGCTTTTGATAACCCACCGAAAGACAAGGCTGGGAAGCTATAAGGTTTTCCAACTCTCTGGAAGCTTCATCCAGAAGAGGACAAAGGTGAATGGGATGATTACCTTCACACAACTTACAGGGAAATTTGACTTTTCCCTTTTTCCCATGGACTTTACTAGTTGACGTTTTATCACCAGCATCACCTCCAGAGGTTGATGGCAAATGTTGATGTGAACCTGTGTACTGCACTTCTAAGACCTTAGGAATACCTGGATAATTCTAAAGAAGGTGGTCACCCTTACATAACATGCAAGGAAATTTTACTTTTTGGGGTTGATTGGAATATTTTTTTGCATCAGTTACATCTGTAGAAATGGTTGCTTCGTTGCTCCCTTTCTTATTTTGATTCTTCTTCTTCGTCCTCTTCTTCTTGTTCTTAGCTTCTTGGTTACTAGAATCCAGACTTTCACCAGGTGAAGAGGAAGAACGAGGTGAAGAAATAGGAGGAGAAGGTGAGGGTCAAATTTAGGATCAACATGAGATTGATGTTGTTCAGGTGGAGGAGAACTCGGTTGAAAACCTGTTTTGACTCTCGGAACCACCAAGGTCAAAAACAAGCAAACTGACAGACCAATGGTCAATCCGAGAAGGGACAACATTGCCATATAGGGAGCACCAATATTCCCAAAAGAAGGAAAAGAACTAGGATTCCCGTCGGAGGGGTTTCCTTGACTGGTAGACTCATGAAATGTTACCATCAATATCAACATAAGATCCACTAAGGAGTATTTCCACAGGAAGGATGTTATTCCGGGGTCAATTAATTGATTTAAGAACTTTAACCAAAATAAATCAAAACGGAGTAATCTAGGCAAAAGGGTTTACCAAGTATCTGTGAACCGTTATATACCCCTTAGCCAAAACCAAGGACTTAACGTACGATGACCAATATCCCTAAATGTTTTGCTTGGTGTATCACATTTACAAGGCAACTGACTCAGTTACCTATGGCTAAAGGATAGCAACCTAGTGGGGTCTCCCAATATATACGCGACGGTACGAGGAGCACAAGTTCATGTTAGTGATGTCTAATGCATAACCGTTCAGTGAGAGGATTCCCATATACTTGCCATACCGAAGTACCTCCCATATACCTGAAATTACTGGAGAACCTTCGATATACTTCTGTACTAGAATGAGATTTCACCCCTAAGATACAATGCAAGCAGTTAATGAAAACTTCTAGGTCTATAGATGCCGGAAAACATCTCTAGCCTATACCTCTAATTTTTTGCGTTAAGTTCCAAATGCTCCTTAGGTCAATTGAGGTAAATTTTAATTTTATCTTCAATTAAGTTTTGGTTTTAAGGCTTAAAATGATGTCACCTGAATCCCTAAGATGTAGTTATATGAGAAAAGGAAACTTTCCAATTCAATGAAAGTTAGACTAACCAAGCAAAGAAAATCAATCAATAATGCATCAAACAACATGCCTTCCACTAACTTTCACTTTCGTCTTCCAAATTCAATGCCAAAAGTAGAAATTATTTCCACTTTTCACTATCCTAAATGCAACTTTTCGAAAGAAAAATGATTTTGGCTTTACTAAGATGCATTTCTATGAATTATGCCTTTCTTTTCCTTTAGAATGATTTGATGCACCTAATACAGTCTTTAGCTTTCAACCACTAAAAAATGTGATCTATTTTCAATGATGAATCTCAAAAAATAAATTTTCAATGCAACTAATCTAATGCATTTTCAAAAAAAGTAAATTTCAAAAGACAAGATAAAACAAATGGAAAATGATGTTTTCAATGATCTCCACAGAAAACAATAGTCATCAATCAACAAAACCAACATCTCAATGACACCAATGAGCAGCAAGCGATGATCAATTGACTAGAAACCCTAGTACTCAATCAAATTTCACTTCAAAGCCAATGAGACAAATTTTGAAAATTAATCGAGGCAATCAATCAAGGAACTGACAAATACAAGCATACATGATGGGAAAAGACCTCAGGGGCCAAGACACACTAGATTCTAAGGAAGAAACCCTAAAATTTGTCACATTCAAGGATCAACATCACTTTATATAGCTAAACCCATGCTAATAGGGTCATCAACGCTACTTTTCATAGCAAAACCCACGCTGATCAAGGTCATTAGCACTACTTTATATAGCAAAAACCGTGCTAATTTTTTAGCACAAGAAAACAATGGAAAATAGGGTTTTCAACGTGATTGTACTAGTAAACAATAGCGCTTCTAATGCGAATGTCACTGATAAAGCTCGCGTTGAGCGAGGAATATGGGAAAAAGCAAAAATATTCCAAAATAAAAAATTCATAGACAGCACTCTAAGGCAATAATCAATGATTGTGAAAACCTATATTGACTCACACAAGCTAAGAAATCGATGGTTGGTCAAACTAATCAAAGGATCAGATTGAAGAAATGGATGGAAAGGTTATAGCTTCCCTAGTGGAGTTGCCATTTTGTTGTGTAGGTAAATCCTCTCTACGAACAGAGACAATCCCTCTAGCCTAATCAGTGGATCTAGCAACAAACGAGACAATCTACAAGATACTTTCCTAGATTACAATCGAAATAAGAGAAGAAGGAGACCTACCTCTCTCTGATGCTATAATGCACTCCTTTCTTGAATATCTTGATCAGTTGATCCTCAGGCTTAGTCCTTAGTGATCATAGCATTTGAATACCTACAAAAGAGGCCAAAGACACGACAAAGCATAAAGGTGCAACAAGAATAATCAAATGTGTAGGTTTTAACCATGTACAGAAATTACCTGCATACGAATTCTAAAACATTGAAAATAAACAATGCGAGAGCATAACACATAAAACACATATACACAAAGATTTTCCCCTGGATCCCAAAACCAGGACACCAGCTTGATTTTCTTATGTTCCTTTTCAATGTTACAATACCTTATTTTTTACATTGCCGAAGCATCCAATACCATGGACTTGCAAACCATTGCATCCCAAAACCATGGACGGAAAACCATCACGTCCAAAAACCATGGCGAAAAATCATGCACAAACCATAGGTTGGTTCGCCCAACCTATATAGGGTCCAAAAACAAAATTATCTGGGGCGTGCCCCGGACCGCATTAGAGGTGGGGTTACCTACACCCCTCAACCCCCTGGTGACCCCCCCCCACTACGCAATCGGTGCAACAAAGGGGGGGCTCCGCCACCCCTCTAACCCCCTGGTTAACTATGTGGGCTAGTTGCGGAAAGAATATAACGTAACCCAAAAAAATGTAATCCACTTAACAGGTTGAGGAGCATTAAGATAAATGAAGCATTGACACAAGCATTTATGGAAAGTGAACCAACAGTTGTATATATTAATAAAGAAAATAGGAAGCATACAACCCAGGCCTTGATGTTAGTAGCCCTCCTTGAGTGAATGTCCAAGTCCAAGCTCAAGCTCTCTAAGCACTCCTTCTCTAAGCCAAAGTGAATAGCATGTAAGCGCTATCTCAACATAAGGGTGCAAATAATCAGAGACCAACCATTTGGGAATGGAAGAGGATGATTATATAGGCAAGGAGAGGGAGTTAGGATCTCACCAAAGATAGGGGAAAGTCCTCAACTCAAGGAGAAAGCTCATAGGGATAAGATCAAAGGGAAATATTGGGAGAATTCGACCACATCCACAACGAGCAACCTCCAGCTCATGATTCTAGAAGCCTCTAGATCACGAAGCTTCTTGTCCTCTTTGGGGAAAATTTCCTTTTAGGGATCAATGTGAGTATCCAAGTAAAAACCACGCTGGCATCACGAGGCTAGTATGGTGAAATCCGTCATCAACACAAGGTGGCAGTGTCACAATCGTGTTGACCCTGAAATTATGGTTTTGAGCTTACTTCTTTAAGGAAGGCTCAAGGCATGTTTTCATTAAGTCTTTAGGGAGGATCTGGACTGCATATTAGGATGGGTACATTGCATAATCTCCAAGTTTTGGGCACTCCGGGGTATGACGCAGGGAAGTGAAAGAGGTGTGATAAAATATTGTGTAACACGGGGTGAATCAATAGTGTGACTTATGAACAATTTTCACCCTCTATAAACTTTAAATGAATCACACACTTAATTCATAGCACATCACAATGTATTAGCAACCAATAGCATATGTCTTAACATGATCATATGAGCAAAAATACTAATGAGCATGTAACCATGAGATAGCAATGCAAGAACCATAAATCATCAAGACACATAGAAACAACACATCAATAATCACATCACACATAAGAGGACACTAGATGTAAGGGGGAAACCATAAGGGTAAAAACCACTGTTAGCAGATAGTCTTCATCATTGTCTCTTATATTATGTAAAATTCTCTTACATTTGATTCATTGGCCACAACCAGTGTGCAAGCCACCATGTGGTAATCATGTGAGCCTCTGCGTGCTTCAAACATCAACCTATATGAAATTTGCAGACCACCACCTGTAGGAAGCCACCACTCCCTTAACTTTGCAGGGCACCACCTATTGGAACCCACCTCTCCTAGTAAGTATTGCCTAGCCATCACTGGACTATATAGCCACCACTAGATGGAATCAACCACTCTTAAGTTCTCAGGCCACTACATGAAGGATGCCACTGCACCCTGAATATGCAAGCCGTCACTTTCTCACTGAAAGCCATAACCTTCATCACATCTCATGGACCTCACTTCGTCTATTTTCAAACTATGGCCCAAATCCTCAAAAAAAACAAAAAATTGACCCTCGTTTCATCTAATTCTCATATTGGACTCACACATGCAATAAGCACTCAATTGAATTTTTTCTCTCCAACAAAATCTCTTAGCAACCAATCTGCTCACAATACACCAACAACGTACACATCCTCTTGAAACAACATAACAGATCTAAACCACACACTCACTCTCAATTCAATACCATAAGTAGAATCATAAATATGAATACAAGAAGTTAGCCATGGAACATTATTGCAGCCATATAAAATAACGCTACAACAAAAAAAATGAAATATTTGTCCCTGTCACACAAATAGATCAGTCACAAAAACGACAAACACTCTATGCTCTATCTCTCTCATCCATAAAACTCTTATCCATGTTCTCCATATATACTGAAAAGAAACCCCTGCTACAACACCATCAACTCTGCTCTCAACTCTGTCACAACCATCAAGCTCTAATCCAAAACATTTTTCCTTTGATTTATCTATATTACTACAACCTTTGCAACCCTGTCATAACCTATAGATTGATCTTTGCCTCTAAATCACATGTTTTTTCACTATAGATTGCCTCTTCATGAACTTTCCCAATCTATGATCTTTGTCATTAACCTATGTGTTTGTACATGCTTTAGTAATGCGACCTGTACCCTCTACATCAACATTTTTTATTCATTGGGTGCACAATTTAACCCCAATATGATAGATCTACTTATTTATTTAACCTACTATATCCATTATCTCCACTACTCAAACAATCAAAGCATTCACACTACAAACACTTATATCTTTGGATTAAGTCAATATAAACTTTGGCACAAAACCATGAAGAAAACTCTGGTAAAACACCTCTAGAATTCATTGGCATGCACATATAATGCGAGAAATAAGGTCTAGACAAGGTTACACTGGTCTTGCCTTCTGGAATAGGGTTACTAGTATGGGTAATGCATGTCTAATGAAGGAAACATAAGCTATAATGTTGGAAATCCACTGCTAACCTGCACTACCCTTTGTTCAGCCCCAAAACTTAGTCAACTCTGCTCCAGAACCTCCAAAAATTGATCCTCTGTACCTGGAAACACCTCTCAACCTCAAAAATATTCCTCCAATTCTTCACATCATCAATAAAATCACCAAAAGAGGATTATCATGCCAAACACATCTACAACAAGTCAGTAACATGAGTGCCAATTTGGCGAACCACTGCAACATGAATCAACATCTCTACATCAAACTAATGATAAGTCATCACAAATCATGAGGGATAATAAAATACAATTGACATCAATGTTAAGATAGACATTATCAATTCCATGTTGACATCAATGCGAACACTACACTGCCAACACATTAATGATCCGTTAATGAGCTACATGGAGCACAATTCTGCACCAAATTTGATCTTCACTATATTTAATGCCAAATTTACATAAAGGAAGTTGAGATTCCCAAAACTATTTTCCACACTCATGATGGCCATTAATTTTTTTTGGTCACATCCTTTATTCCTTTCAATGCACCTTCAACTTCTCAAATCCTCATGAACTACATATCTAGGCCCCTTTTATGCCACTTCATTTTGGTCTTCTTTGTTGGCATCTTAGTCTACAACATAGCTTGGGGGGGGGGAATGTGGCATCTTTGGATCAATTCTTACAACTCCTCCACAATATTTAGATGTTCCTCAACCATTATAAATGTGTTTTTGGTACTTCACAAGTTGAATATTTGTGACACGATGTTAGTGAGGAGGGTGTGTGTGTTGATCCTAAGAAATTTGAATCATTGACGTATTGGCCTCATCTAAAGACCCTCAAAGGTTTGCATCAATTTCTTTGCATGATAGGTTACTACCAATTGTTTTCCAAAATAATGGTAAAAATTTTTCTCCCCTTAACACCTTACTCATAATCAATTCCTTTAGTGGAAATGAGGAGGTTGAACATGCTTTTAAGTTGTTACAAGATGTTATGTATATCGCCCTAGTCCTTGTCTTGCTGGACTCCAATAAGATCTTTCTTTGGAATGTGATACCTTATGAAAAGACATTATGGATGTGTTAATGCAAGAAGGATGCCAACTCCCTTCACTAGTAAACAATTATGTGTTAGAAACTTGGGAAAATCCAACTATGAAAAGGATATGTTGGTTATCTTCATCAAGTTGATATGTGACATCCTTACTTCATGGGGCATCATTTTAAATTTAAATCGTACCATCATATATTTTAATATTTCTTGGAATGGATGTTATCATCACTAGAGTAAAAACAAGTGTGTCACAAATATGTTAACATATGACTATGAGCTTGTTAATAAGAAGGGAAAGGAAAATGTGGCGATTGATGCTCTCTCTAGGATGTATTCTGAGGAAGGGTCCCTACTGTAAGGAACATGATGTTCTCACAATTGACACTCCTTTTTTTAATAATGTATCTATAAGAAAACACAACTTAACATAGAAATTTAGTTGTAGCAAGTTTATGGTAAAAGAGTTATACTTTCCTACAATTCTTGTTAATTTAATATGGTATGGCCAACCTATTTAGGTATATATAATTCCAAGCTTGAAGTGTTGCATTTTCCACTAAATTATAACTATACACATAAATACTAGTCCATCTATTTTATTGTTGTCTACTACTATTACTATTCACTATTATTATTTATAATCCTTTGATACCACTATGACTATGATGTGTTACCTAATTTATCATCCTTAAGAAAGTTGTCCTATTATAACTTATCAACCTTGATAGCATCTTCCGATGTGCTATTATAGTAATCAATTATATACAACCGAGTTTCTATATTATAATACAAAATATATAGATATTGAGTTTCCCTTATGTTGTGTATCGACGATTCTTGACTAGGTATTAGACATTTATAGAGTTGAAGTAATCGACCTCCTATGTTGATGGCTCCATGTTGTAATCAACACTTATCTCGAATGAGTAATTTAAGGAGTCATCACCCATAAGGTTGTAACTTGTGGAAATAATGAAATATAAAAAACTTCCCTGTTGCACATACTCATTCCAAGTGGTGGAGGTGGTGTTTAAAGATACAAAGTATTTGTTATTAAAAATATGTACCATGGCTAAGGAAAATGTGCTGAAAAAGGGGAACCACATGATGAGAAATTTGGGTCCTTTGATAAAACAAATCGAAACATAAAATCTATATGATGAAATTTGAAAAGATTTCTATTTGAAATTTTCAAGATACCATCTCATAATTACTTTATGTATAGATATACGTGAGGTGATGAAGTTGTCTAGGAAAGAGAGCTGATCACTTTTGAACTAGAAAATGCAAAAAAATATATATTATTAGGACACGAAAACCTTATGGTATGCCATAATCATCATTGTAATGAGAACTATGTGGCATGGAGCAACTAGGGGATGCCTTCTTTGTAATACTCCACAAGTCTCCACACTCTTCTAGTGCATTGAAGCATTAGAAAATTATGGTTTGTATAAAGTACTATTAGAAGGAGATACCCAAGCCTAGATGGTTAGTGTCTATAAAGAAAAAGAGACTTGAGTAAATAATAACCTAGTTAGGATCATAAGCACATTAGGTATCTCTAAGAAAAATACAAGGTTGATTTTTTCCATGAAAACAATATGGATGTGAGTGCACAATCATATAGATAATTACTATGTTTGAATAAATATCTTATCTTAATTTAGAAAATTTAGAAAATTTCTTATGCATGAAAATGAATTAATATGCTTGTTCACTGATCAATGTTGTAGGGATTTATTGGAATTCCAAAGGTATAGAGGTGACTAGATAGCGAAGGAAAATAAAAAAGGTACGAGAGCTAAAGAGGACCATCTTGTTGGTGCAACTAAATAAGTATTGAGGAATGTTATTGTAGTAAAACAAAGCACCTCAGATGGTGTTGCTACAATTAAAAGAACATCAAGAGTCAATGTGAAGATCAAGGATGGTTCTCCTTTAAGGAGAGGAGATTGTAATGCCCCATCTTGTCCCTGGGTTAGATTGTAATCAGTGGTAATTAGTTATGTTAAAGGCATTGTAAATCTTTTGTCAACATAGATGTGTCACTGTTGTGACAATGATGAAGTGGATGAATCTAGGAACAATGTATGTAAAATCTAAATTCTTGATTACTGAATATGCTAATACAACTGACTTGGAATATATGAGCACTAACACATGTTGTGATACCATGAGTGTAAAAGTGATGGTGTTGTTGTGGGAAATTATCTTTCCAAAGAATCTAAATTTGGTCATTTTCCTTCTTGCCCAAGAACTAATTTATTGTGAATAATTGGGTAGTTTCAATAGTCAACCTCATAAATATGGAAGTTGGGGTGACAGTTGCAATAATGCTTCAAAATTTACTCAAAATAATGGATTGAGTTCATTCCTTGTATTTTTAATTTGACCAATGGATTGAGTGGGAGACTAAGGAAAATGTGGGACTATAACGCAATATAATACATTGATTATGGAAAATTTTGGAAGGGGGTAGAGATCCATGAATGGAAAATGGTGTGAAATAATCATTAATGCATATAGATAGACCCATAGAGAGAAAAGGAACATGTGTGTTTGAGCAATGAGAATCGTGAGTGGAATGTTGCCAATCTCGATAGGAAATATGGGTAAAGAAATCTAGGTGATTAAACTACATTTTTGGTGCCTGAATATGCCCATAAAAGTTCCACTTGCAGATTGTAATAATGTTGGTGTGTTTTGGTATATCTATAAGAAAATTTTTCTTTTCAAACCTTGCAAAAGAGCTTTGAAATCTGTCAAGGTAGAGTGGATTATGATTTGATGTGTGTTGGTTGAGCGTGACAAGCAAAGGTGGGGTGGGTTTCTAAAGGATTGTACAATTGTGAAAGGATACATTTGTTTAGTTTTCTAACTAGTTGAGAGGCATTTAGAGATCACTCAATATCATTTTGGGAAGAATATCCCTAAATCTATCACATGTGTGAAGGGGAGTTGTTTTCGCCTATTCCAATTACCAATGATTTATCAATTTTCCCTTTGTGCTATCATGGCCTGGCTAGGGGGGTGTCCAACTGTAGAGAGCAATGGTGCATCTGAAATTATGGTTGGGTGGATAAGGCTCCTTCCTAAATTGATTTCCAGCGTGAAGATTTAGAAAAATGCGCCCTCTGTGAATTTGATTATTGTTCATTTTCTTCTTGAATGATGTTAGGAAAATTAGAAATAAATATTTATTTTTCTTATATTTGGAATTTGAAATGTGATATGTGCTCAATTGTCATATATATGTATTTGGTCATGAGGTTTGTTTTCAATGCTCAGGAGAATTCTTATGTGAAGATTGTTGCATATATATAAAATTAGGTCGATTGTGTATATCTACTGAAAGGATTGGCTTGTGGAAACAATGTCGGATAGATGATGCAATAAGTATATGCCATGTGATTTGAATATCAATGTAGTTGTGTTTACTTTAGTTTTTTGTGCTTCCTCTAACATGGGAGATGAGATAGCGCAGGTGGAGCGTGTGGATATGGGTCCTTCGGCAGAAATCTGGATGGAGGGGATGTAGCTGTCGTCTCTCAGCTATGGCACCGGATGTGGTGCCTGTTACATGATAACCATCACCATCTCATCAAGAATCAAAACTATCCAATTATAGCTGCTGCAAATATCCACGTTCGTCAGCTGATTCTTATTTGTCAACCTTGATAGATTTGAATATTTAATGTGACATATTCATGCTGATGAAATTGTAGGTAAGATGCACCAATAAATATCTCTGCAGAAACGACGGAGTGAAAATTGTGATGAAACCATGTCATCTATTTTATTTTATATAATTAACTTTAATATATTTAATTTTTATGCCATTTCATACCGTAGATTTTATTTAATTATTATTTTTGTTTATAGTTTGTGTACTCTTCTCTCTAAACTTTTTTCCAGGAGAAAAAAAGCATGATATATTATATTGAGTCAATATAAAGACAAAAGTATATATATGTGATGTCCATATCTTGTCTATATACAGCATATCAGATCAGATTTTTAATAGATAACAGATCAGATGTCTCGAGCATGAGGACAAAAATGTAAGTGGCTGTAAACATAATTGTCAAATATGTAATGTTCTTGGTCCCTATATGCATATGTAGTGTATGGGCGTCACAAGTAAATCAATACAATCAAAGATCAGCAGATCCATATATCATAATCCATGTGGCCAAGATATTGTCCAGAATGGACGAAACAGGCGAAATTGAATCATTGAAGATTCGAGAGTTCCTCCACTTCCATGCAGTCCAGAGAAAGATGAGGATGAGGAAACGCCTATTCCCTCTTTGCCGACTCCACCAGATGAGAGCTGGAAAACGACACAGCGAGGAAGAAAATGACTCTACCGCCAGCAAAAACCACGCAGGAGGTGAAAGAATGAACGGTTCAAAAGCAAGAGATGCAGAGTGTGTATGATGGTGGAGTCATTAGGCACCAATATCTTAGATACGAAATGGACCCTGTGCCAAACGGCGCAAGGAGGAAACCAAAAAACTGGATGTTGTGGAGAGACCCGGTATAAATGAGAGATGGAGGCCAGGTGAGGAGAATGTTATG
Organism: Pinus taeda; assembly: GCA_000404065.3. Lineage (NCBI taxonomy): Eukaryota > Viridiplantae > Streptophyta > Pinopsida > Pinales > Pinaceae > Pinus > Pinus taeda. Next base: position 41,500 of record APFE030794763.1, on the reverse strand, counting down.
TGTCACAGAATGGAGAGGCATGCAAGAACGAGCGTCCACAGGTAGACACGTCGCTACAAATGGAATGCGAGATCAACAGGTGTATGTATGAGCTGAGATTGGTGGGCAAATACCACAGCTTCGCCCTGGTTGGTTGCTGTAAATGGTTATGCATTTGTCTTTCTATACAATGAGAAAAATAAAAATGAGTCATAAGGAGGATTTTTTTAATTATCCCATATTGCTTATTTATAATTGTTTTCAAACCTATATTAATATTTCTACTCTCTTATTACAAACATGTTTGCATGAATATCGTTGTTTTTTCTATATACAAAGGTATCCATGGTGATCTTTCTGAATTTTTACATTTTCTCATCAATATTCATTATCCAGATTGGAGTAAAAGATCTTAAAGATTCATAGTTTCTTCTCATAATCATAATAGAGAATTTTTTATCATAAAAATCTTAGAGACTTTTTATCATAAAAATCTTTTCATCAATTTAATAAGAAGAAAGATGATTATATAAATAAAATTTAACCAATACAATTGATTTTTTCCAGATAATTTTCTAATTTATCAATATATATCTTAAAATGAGCAAGGGACAAAGGTTAACTTTGTTTTGGATGTTATATTATAATTAATTATTTTTAACTAATTTTAAGTGTTTCTCAAATCAACGATCACATTCTTATACAACCTTTTGCAAAAAAAACCTTTAGTTTTACCAAATTATTCCAAATTTTTGTCCTTAGATCTCTATGAAATACTTTTCTAAAGTTAATAAAACAATAAAAAAAATTTGTTTTATTTTTTTTAAATGTTATAACACTCTCATTGAATGATTTTAAGTGTAACAAAATGGTTCCTAATTGAATTTGAAACAATAACTCACTAATCATATACTAATCTTCTTTTCAAAAATAATTTTGCACATATCAATTAAGATAAGGCTAATCATAATTGTTTTATAAATATAATAAATAAATACAACTATAATTTTTATACTAGCATTTGCACCAGATGTTGCAAACGAAATGCCATAAGTCGGTAGCGCATATGGAAGAAGAACGTAAATGAAAAAATGTGATAATTTAGGTGATCTAACTACAACCAAATTTGAATGAAAAAATAAATCTAAATGTTAAATGTAATACAATCAAACAATCTACTCAAACCAAAGGCATGCACAACTTCCTTAGAATAGGATAAGTTTATCATTATATTTCAAGTTCAAGATAAAGTGCTCAAGTTAGATGAGCCAATTCTGTTTTATTTTTAGCAGTCTTTCTAAATTCATTTTCTATCAGTTAGATAGAGTGCATATCCATATATCTAGGCAATATATATATTATATAGTACACACACACACACACACACACACACATATATATATATATATATATATATATATATATATGTTTATGAACCCTATGTGTCACTTATAAAAGAGAGTGAGAGTATGGATCTCTAATAGGATTGGTTTCAGTTTTTACACAAAACCCTTTCTAGCAAATTTTTATTCAGTAGTATTGGAATAGCAGTAACAAGGGCTTTTGACATTGATCTATGTGTTCCAATGTATGTATTCCAACTGTGTTTATAGATTATAGTGAGATTCATCTTACAGTTTTTATTAGCCTTTAAATTTAGACAGTGGTAGTTTCCATTAGAAGAAGAATATGTTTACAATGTGTTAGACAAATTCATAATGGTATCAGAGAGGTTTGCTAAAACCTTATAAAAATCATTGAATAGATAGTAGGACTGCTAACTATGAAAGGGAGCTATCACGAGGCTCCAGGGGAAAGATGTTGTGATCCATGCTTGAGAAAAGCATAGTGAAGTTGTGATCAGGTTGTCGGGTTCTTTGTTAGGCTGGTGATCTATTTTAACTTTTGTTTAGGCGGTATTCCAATGCAGCAGTATGGGTACAATGAATCTCAAATACAATGACAAGCAATTGAGAGGAGGTGAAGGGTAAAGAGCTATTACCCATTGCATTAAATAGGTCTTGTTATTTTTGGAAACTTTTTGGCTATGACATTTGTGCCAAAAAAAACTTCCCATTTTTAGCAGGCTATGGAATGACTTCAAGTAAAAGGAGACAATACTGGAGACTATTGTAGGTATTGAGGAGCAACATAATGTCTTGCCCAAACACCCAAATTCTAAACAAATTTGATTAAAAAAACATGTTAGACAACCCTGAAAACATCTACGTAAGAATTACTGGATTGTCTAGAATTCAATGGAGTGGTATGGCGCAGAACAAGGAGATTGTCGATACAAGCCAAGATAAGAAAAAAAGTACAGTAAGTAATCAAATATTTAAATTTGCTAATCTGAACCTCACAGAAAGCCAGGTTACCTAAATGCCACTAAATTTGCTAATCTGAACCTCTCAGAAAGCCAGGTTATCTAAATGCCACTTTTATCATCAGAAGTCCAATTTCCCTCCAAATTGGACTTCTCTACAATATGATTGATAATTTTTAGTGCATGTAATAAAATCAAAATGCTTTGTTAACTTAAAAAAAATTGCAATTAGATTGAAAATTTACAACTTATTTTTAGCATCAAATACTAAAAAAAACATGTTGAACTTCCAACCTATGAAGCCAAATGATGAAATCTCAAAAAACACAATTTTTTCATTAAATGAAAAACTCAGTAAACTTCTTCAGTTGTTAATAAAATCAAAATGTTTTGTTAATTAAAAAAAAAAAAATTGCAATAATATTGAAAATTTACAACTTATTTTTAGCATCAAATCCTAAAAGAATCATGTTAAACTTCCAATCTATGAAGTGAAATGATCAAATCTCAAAAAACACAAATTTTTCATTAAATGCAAAACTCAAAAAACTTCTTCAGTTGTCATGCACGGTATATTATATAATAGGGATATATAATAAACAAAAACATATTTTAACCAATTAATTTTCTTTCAAGTAAAGTACTAAAACTAAATACTGACATTGGGATAGACTGCTAGCAACTTATTTATGCACGTTATTCTATATCATATGGATATATAAAAAAACAGAAACATTATTAACCAATATTTTTTTTCAAATAAATCATTAAAATATTGATGTTGGGACTATTATTTACTTAAAACACACAACAAAAAATTCCTATATATGCACATTATACTATATCATAGGGATATATAACAAACATAAACATATTTTAACCAATATTTTTTTCAAAGAAATCATTAAACCAATTTTAACCAATATTTATCATGCCCTAATTAAGTGGATTTTATCAAATTATCGGTAACTCTTTTGTTGCATATTCATTTACATAATTTTCAATTTTAGCTTAAAAGTGATAAGAGTTTTATTTTCAACCCATGACAAGGCTTCCTTAAGACATTTGAAGACTCAACATCAAGATGTTCTCAAAATGGGAATCACTATGAAACTTTGAATGCCTTCCATCATATGGAACTTGCAAGTGTGAAGTTCGACTCTACGCCCTTGTGAGCATTCTTCCTAAATGTCCCAGCTCAAAGGATCTTCAACACGACAAGATAATTCATGACTTTGTAATTCGCAGTGGATTGGAGTATTCGGTAATGCACTTGTAGACTGCATTCGACATCTAAGAGGAGGATCGGAGACCAAGTATTTGCTACATTGTCTTACAAAGATGTGGCCTTCTAGAATGATGCCATTGTAGGCTATTATTATAATTAGTATTTTGACAAAGCTTAGAACCACTATTGTTACATGGATAGTTCAGATGCTTTACCTAATTTAGTCATTGTGGTAAATATTCTTCGAATTTGTAGTCATTTAAGATATCTACAGTAATACAAGGGGATCCACAATTACATCATCATAAATGGATTTTGAGTAAGGTTTGTGTAGGTGATGCCCTCATATGCATCTATCCATTGTCAAGTGTGGTAGTTTAGAGGTTGCACACCATTTCTTTGATAGATTTTCTATACAAAATTTTCTATTATGGAGTTCCATTATTGCAAGATATTAAATGCATGGGAGTGGAATGGAATCTCTCACACTTTTCTACATAATGGAATGAGCAAGTATGAATTGATATTAAATCACTAAAGTATGAATCGATAAATCACTATTATTGGTGTCATGTTTGCATGTAGTCGTGTAGGTCTTTTGAATGAGTGTTGGCAAGTGATGCTATGAATCTGTTAATTGTGAAGTGTAGTAGTTTAGAGGTTGCAAACCATTTCATTGATAAATTTTCTATACAAGATTTGCCATTATGGAGTGCCATAGAGGTTGGTTGGGCCACATGTTAATATAGTTAAATATTAAAGTCATTTTGTGTAGTGAAATATATTGATGAGACACTTTTACAATGTCATTTTGTTTTATTACATCAACCTAAATTCATTTTAAGAAAAGGTTTGCATCTTCAGATATTTGATCCCTCTTGACACTTGATAGACCTTTAAATAAGCTATATTAAACAAGAATATTATTGGAAAAAACATGAGTTCTCAAATCTAGAACCCAAAAAAGGTCAATGGAAAATTGACTCTATAACCTTAATTTTACTTGAACTACCCTTAATTTGTTATAATTTTTTAATCTTAATTTTATTTTAAATAATTTAATATCTCCAATTTTATTTTTAATTTAAATTATCAAATCTTACATCAATAACTATTATTATTCTTTTTTTATATTAATTATTTAACCAAATAACACAATGTTACAACATTTCATCACTTCTCTTCCATGCTGGGTTGGGGATGGAGTGTGTCTCTCGGCACAATGTAATAAGAGGTATAGAACATGATGTATAGTGTAAAAAATTATTTCCACATAAAACATGAATTTCTGCATTTTAAGTGTTAACTTGTTGAAAAAAATAAATATAAATTCAAATGTAAAACTCTTGATACTTAAAAAAATGTCAATTACCCTCCTGTGAGGATGATACCATGTAAAAAAATATAATATAAGAATATAAATGTAACATGCACCTATATAAATAACACAATAAACTCAATTACAAGTCTAAATGTAAGACCAAATAACATAATGTTATAACATTTCATCACTTCCCTTCCATGCTGAGCTAGGGATGGAGTGTGTCTCTCGGCACAATATAATAAGAGGTATAGAACATGTTGTATAGTGTAAAAATTTCTCTCCAAATAAAACATGCATTTCTACATTTTAAGTGTCAACTTGTTGAAAAAAAATATATAAATTCAAATGTAAAACTCTTGAAACTTAAAAAAATGTCAATTACCCTCCTGTGAGGATGATACCATGTAAAAAAATCTAATATAAGAATCTAAATGTAACACGCACCTATATAAATCACACAATAAACTCAATTACAAGTCTAAATGTAAGATGCACCTATAACATAAAAGTCTGAATGTATGAAGCACCTATATAAATGACATAGGAAACTCAATCACAAAATGCTCCATATGAGAACCACATCAAGGCAGCATGAAAATGAAGCCCAACACATGCCAGACATGAAAAATATTTTTTTGGAACTATCAAATGGCCTTGCAATCCTAATTGAGATTGCGAGGCACTGAAGATAATATACATGACAAGTCACAACGCTAGTCCTTAAATTTAGTTCTCTAAGATACACAACTAACGCTAAGACTGCTTTCTTTATTGTGAATTTTAGGGTGTCATACTTCTTGCATTCAGACCAGTAAACATTTTCAGGATGCCCACTAGGTAGGGAACTATGCAACACCTAAATCTAAACTGGTTAAAACATTTATATGTCAATTCTAATGTCCCATAAATATAATTTTGTTTCTAGCACTCTCAATGTGAATGTGGCCAGACCAAATTCCTCTTCATAGCTGAATTCTATATGGGTAGAATCCACATAGATGGCTTGTGGCCTCACAAAACAATATGCTCCAAAATCCTCGCAACCTCGAACCTTCAAATACATTGTTGAAGTGTTTGGATCAAACTCATATGCACTAATAGCTCCTCTGAAGTTGAACATTTTGATCAGTCCAATGGGAGCAAAAGAGATGCCGTTGGTTCAAATGAAACAATTTAGCAACTCTAGAATAAAAGGTTCAAGATTCAATCCATGCTTGATATGAATAAGTCCATTTGAATGGAAGCAAAAATCTGGAAGGAAACATTAATAGAACAACCATACTTGGATGCAAATATAACCTTGAATACATTCACAAAAAATTGTCATAGTACTTATACTAAAGCTGCTTCACACTTTCCTCTTAGTACACATTATTGACAATTAAATATCACTGGTAGAATAGGTCAAATATAATTTCTACCACTAGTAGAATGTCAAATTAGAATACCTAAAGTAAGGGTAAAGTACTCTACAAACTACACAATATCGTTATACATATCACAAATGAATGATGCAACAAACATTCAAACTTTAGAAACTAGCAGAGGGACTACTCTTGAGACATGATGTTTATGAAATAAACATAGGATTGAACACTTCATTTCCACAATGAAGTGTGCACTGAATAGAAAAAATATAAAACAATCCTATTGAGGAATCATTGACAACCTAAAAGCTCAATATTGTCAGAATTGATAGACAAAGGAGACCTTATATTTTGAGACCTAATTAAAGAAAATTAGAGAAATGGGAAGAAAAAATCCAACATTACCACCTACAAAAGACTAGAGAAATGAGAAGAAATATCCAGCATTGCCACTTTGAGAAAAGACTAGAAAAATGGGAAGCAAATCCCACATTTGAGCACCCCAATAGCTCGGGTAACAGCATGGTATTCACCCATTGGTTGGAGACACTATAACAATAAATAAATATATAATAATCAACTATTGTTCGTAGACTTGAACCTTAGAAAATAAACTTGGAAGTACTAACAATAGATATATTATAAGGGGCATTACATGGAACATATCCCAATCAGGCTGCATAATTCTCCCAAGAAAATGTTGTTGTAGGCCACTGAAGCAATATGAATGGTATGTGATGCAGGATCCCTTGGCCAAAATCATAAGAGGTTCTTATAACAGCAGTCTGTTTGGAACTGCATAAACAATATAAACAATTCAATACAAATTTGTTATTGTTAATGGTCAAGGGTAAAAGAAAGGAGAAAAGAAGTATCCTGATTCCTAACTAAAAGAACTCCAACTTCAACAAAAGGATAGTCAGATTGGTCGGATTGTTTGTTTACTACAAGCAAGCATACACAATTCTATGGCACTGACCTGTAAAGACCATTAGTGTTACAACTCATACAAGCAATTATCCCATTATCAGGGAAATTTTGAGCAATAGAAGCCTCCATTGCTTGATGATACTGGCTGGCCAATTTAACACGACCACCATGACCTGCACCTATTGTCTCAATAATATTCTAGACGTCCACTTTGACACCATCAATGCTAGCACTTGCTAGATACGAGTGGAGGTCATCATAAAATTCAAACACATTTTTGGGATGGACTAAACCCAATCCATTTAATTTTATACATTCTAATGCCTCATCTAGTTGGTGATGAAGAATCCCATGAGGTTCAACACGGAACGCCAATTTTGAATTATAATGCTCCATTCCAGTAGCATTAGGCTTCACTCCTCCCCAATAACTAGTGATGGCATGCCAAACATAAATGTACCTAGAATCATAGAAATTTAATATAAATTCAGAACAAAGTAGCGTGCCAAATTAACTATGGAGGTAAGTATTATGCATACAAAAATGATAGTTTTAATATATCGACTAGTCACTAAACAAAGAATGTAACTTATGAATTCATAAGGCAAGTGCTAGAATGTAGGGTTTGGAGCATACAGATAAATAAAGAGTATACTTGAGTAATTCCTAATGAACAACTAAAGTAGCTTACTTTAAATTTTGAGTCTTCTTATAGCTTCTATAACAATGTGTCTAAGGCCCAAAGCAGGATCCTCTTGTCTCTAACCAGTCTTTCCATCTTTTTGAAACTTATAATTCTCTTTTACATGTGTCAACCGATTTGCAAAACTGAATTATGAGCCCATAGAATGGTTAGAGTTCCACTAGAAAATTGAGAATCAAAATGAAATTATCTTCAGATTATAAGAACTTTGAGAATCAAAAGGAAATCATCTTCAGATTTCAAAGAGAGATAGAATTATTGTCTTTAAATATCATATTTGTAGAAAAAATACAGTCAAACCCACTTTGTTGTATTGCCAACTGGAGAAGGCTTTGCATTAGGGTCCATTTCAACATATTGTCAGCCATCATCAAGAATTAGAAACTTTGGAGGGGTGCCCCCTTTCTCTAGACTATTAAAGAAATACAAAAAAATCATAATCATTTGGAACTAGAGCCTTATGATAAGGTCACCATATAACTATATATCAACAAGAGTTAATATATGATTATAGAACATAAAAGGGGGGCTCGTAAAATAATATACCTTTCTAAACCTTGATTTACACCCTTGGTTGTGACATCTGTGTAAAATGCGTCCCATGTACACCACCCAAACCAATTGAGTATATGAGGTAACTACAAGAGAAATATCCAAATCATAAGACTACAGAGAACCAGTGAGAACTTATAATGACTTAGTAAAACAATACACGAATATGTGTCATTCTCAATTCAAATTCAAGGCAAGCTAAACTTTTTAGCACACAGAACACATTCAGACACCAATGGAAAGAACCAAACTTCAATTCCATGAGAAATTCCGTCTTTCTTTCACGATGGGCAAAGGTTCTAGAATGCCTCTCAACAACCTTGCGTTATCAATAATTGATTCTAATCATATAACATTGATACTGAAATTTGAGAAGTTCCAAAAGATAAGAAATTAAATACAAAAGTTGAAACATGGAAAGGGTTCTCCCTTTACTGCACTAGTAATCACTTCATATGGATCCATTCCAACACCAACAAAAACTGAATAAACTCCTTGAGATGTCTCAACAATGGGATCTCCTGGAATACTAAATACGAAGTAAATTCAAGAGAAAATCAAAATGCCTATTTTAGTCTTTGGAATTGATAAATTGACTCATATTAAGAATTTTATACGATTCATAATATTTGCAGTTCTTACCGCTTTCCAAACAGATTTCAAGCTCATTGTTTTCATTTCCTTGCAAAATTGCTCTAAAAAATCCTTCCAACAGTGGAAAGAAAACAATATAGATTGTTGGCTCTCCAATGCCATCACTCACACTAGTGCTCAGAGGTGAACTTTCACTACCCTCAACTAGCAAAAATTGAGTCTCAAATGGGACATCTCTCCCATATGAGCCCATCCTTTGTGTCATCCACCAAAGCTTGAAGCAGAAAAAAGAGAGAAAATGAAGGCCTCTGCAAAAATACATATAAAATCATCCATCGTAACCCATAGAAAAGAATTGTGATCTGAATAACCAAAACAATCCCAAAAAGTGAACTTCTTGCAGCTGTCAAAATGCATTGTAAATGTCCTGCACATTGAAGTTGAAAATTTCAAAATACAAGGCGCGGGTAATAAGAATTTCATGCACTTTATATAAGCTAATGAAACCCAGTCTTAACAATAAAGCAAACATAGAAATTGAAGATAGAAATTACCTAATACAGTGGTCTCCCACGTGAGATTTTATTGCATTATTAACCATGCAATCTTCAGTATGTCCTTCAAAATTCTCACAAATTATTAAATCTGAGTCCTCATCAAAACATATCAAAAGTTCAAAACCGAAAAACAAGAGATCCAAATATCATTCTGGTGTTTATTATCATAAATACTTGAACGTGTAGTTTCTTTAGAAATTAATGAAACTCATTCTTGACCAAATCAAGTTGAAAACAAAAAAAAAAACATAAAATAATAGATTCCAATACCCAGCATTTTACTACTTCGGGTTTTACATAAGTAGAGCATGTAAACTATCAGACCACTGGAAAAAATAACAGTGAAAATGACCTTCAAATTAGGCTTCTGAATACAAGATCAAGTCCCCCCAAAAAAAGTGTAAAACACAAGAAAATATAGCTAGGCTTCTGAATACAAGATCAAATTCTCCCACAATAAAGGTGTAAAACACAAAATCAAATGCAGCTATGCTTCTGAATACAAGATCATGTTCCCAAAAAAAAGTGTAAAGCACAGAAGCAAATGTAGCATTGTATTGCTTATGATCATACAGAACGTAACTACATTTTGCTGTAACAAAAACAACTAGTATAATGAATCAGATTGTTACCCCGGAGAAAGTCACATCAAAAAAGTTAACAGCACAAACAACCTTCAAATTAAGCTTGATTTCTAACCCCTAATATTTAGTAACAACAATTTTCCATGAACAATTTCGTTGCAAGGAATAATAAATATCTGTTCTACGAATTGAAGAATCTTGAATTTGCTAGTCGTAGTAAAACACCAAATATAACCTACAAAACTGCAAATTACACTACTGAAAAGAAGATAAAACTTCCATTCCCAAAAAAACCATAAAAACTGAAAAACAATATATTTCAGTAGCCTCAACAGGAAAAAGGAATCAAAAACATCCTGCAAAATAAGCTACTAAAAAGAAGATCAAGCATCCTTGAAAACCAAATGAAAAATGACCTGCATAACTAAAACATTTATGGACAGAAACCATCAATCAAAACTTGTAATAAAAATTAGAAAAAAATAGTTTGAAGAAACTCAATCAAAATAAGTATCCCTGATAAAATCAATAAATAGAGGTAAGAGTCATTTGTCAAAAGATCGTAGGATATTATAAGGAGGTTGTGCCGATTAAGCAGAAGTTATCTAGCAGGGTTTATCAATGCGTTGATGTGTGGAAATGATTTCCAATTGGTTTTTTTATTAGGCATTCCTTTAACTAATTGATAAATAGAGAAAATTTACCCGAGCCATTGTCTTAACAAAAACTAGCTATGTAGTGGTAGAACCAGGTAAGCAATGAGAAGACTCCAAATTGGTTAAAATGGGAAAGTTGCTTAAACCCTCACAGAGAAAAACCTATTGGCGGATTTCAAAGGTAAGGCAACCCCATGAAAGTATTAAAACCCCAACTTCAAAAATCAAACTGACAGTAATTCCAATACCCTTGTCGAATAAATAGTTACCATTGCTGCAGAAAAACCAATGGAAGAGTAAGGCAAGTGAGGAAGGAAATGAGTGTTCTTACCACCTTAACAATGACGAGGAAGTATGCACCTGTGAGAAAAGATCGATAGGTAGAGTTTGTTAGTAGCAGCCATGTCCATTATGATATGAAATAAGGCAACATTTTTCATTCCTGTGGAGGAAAATAAGGACTGAACTTGCTGAAAGTATCTGTGGAGGTTGCAGATTGAACAAAATGAAGGAAAAATTAATCTTATGTAAAGAAACATTTGTATCCTTGTTGTAATTGCTTGAATAATTTATCTAAGCCCTTCTAGAAGTATTTTCATCGTTGGAAAACAAAATTGTTATCTGCATCAACATCTCAGACTCTGTCATGGGTTTTCTTTGTTGTGTGGAATCTGTGTCCTAAGATATGTATTCTTGAATCCTGCACCGCAAATTTTAAGAGAAATCTTACCTTGATTCATGAAACAGTTGCTATGGAATATCCATCTAGGATAATTGGGCACAGCTAAAGATTGTAGAAGGTTTTGAAGTGTAATGGTTCAGATCTAAGCATATAATACTAATTTAGTAAAACAACTAAATTCTTGTACATAATGCAGTAGAATGACAAGGCCTTGTGCTTAGACCACCCATCTTAGCATGAGATAAATGACAATGTTCACTGCACTTAAAATAGGCAATTTTGGAGTTATGGACTATGCATAGCTAGGCCATTATTATCTCTATCTGGAACTTTAACAACACTCATGTCATGTAATAGCAAGCCACCAGGTTGAACCAAAGCTGTCGATGCCTTGCAAATTGAAAAAAGATAACATCAACCAACAAAGTGGTTGTTCTAGTAACACAACACATTTCTATTGCTAGTACAAGTAAAAATCAACAATGAGGCATGTACCTCAACTGCAACATTCAGAGTTAGAGGCCCCACTGAACCAACATTGCCAAGCTTACTAGCGCTAACAATCTGCAGAACAGCTAAGCTTTGAGAAGAAGCACTAAGCTTATAATAGGTTGCAGAAATTCAATCTTGCAAGAGATTGGGGAAAAACCTTTATTTGCATCCGCAAAAGTTTGACATACTCAATTATTTCATCCAACATCGATGCTCTGTCTGTCTGCATATAATTTGCATATATAACAACAAATTTGTCCATCTGCATATATATAATAGCAAATTTAGCGATCGTTCCATCAATGTAATGTAAAGAACAATAATTTACAAAATCAAAAGAACTTAAAACAACACAATGCCTTGGATTCTTATTGATCACCAACATATTATTTTCTTTCTTTCTTTGTGAAAACCCTAAAGGTTGTTAAGAGCCTAGTAGTAGAAGCCACAATCTTCATCCACAAAAAAGGAATGCCTCTTTTGCTATACCTCATTTATGAATGCCTCTTTTATTGTACCTTATTAGAATTTGAAATAAGCTCCTGCAACGCTTTCAAGTTTGTCCAATTCTCTCTTTGCGTTCCTACCAGATAATTAGAAAAAAGGTCAAAACCGTCTAGAGAGTACTTAGAAAAGACTTGAAACAAAAAATGAGTTTCAGAACGAAAAATAGAATATTTTCTCACCTGTTCAACTACACTGTGAGGATCTGAGGATTTGTAGCTTGACCTCGACTAGCCCTTATATGGATCCTTGGAGCTCCATTCAAAGCTTCTCCACCAAATGACTTGTCAACATCACCCATGACTTGCAAATGATTTCTGATATGATGTTTCTAGCGATAGACTTACAGAGCTTCTGTATCACAAGCTACCCAAGACAATTCTCTTCTTATAGAGCTTCTGTATCACAAACTAGAAGACTCAAAACTGGTTAAAATGGGAAATTTTCCTAAACCCTCACATAGAGAAACCCATTAACGATCTCAGAGGTAAGGAAACCCCATGAAGCACCAGGAACACTGAGGGTTTGGTGCTGCGATGGGTGGGTGGTTACCCTACGCAAAGAAGGTATTTTTCCTTGCACTTCTCTCCAGCAAACGTTGTTGGCTATTCACGCGCACAATCGAATAACCAAATTTAAATAAATTTTTAATTAACTAATTTTACATTAGAGGGGTTTTTAATGTTTTTTAATTAAATTGAATGGCAGACCATTGTTTAATCGTCTAACAATGGATCTGACGATCAGAATTAGGACATAAAGGTAGTTGGGGAAGTTGGTTTTAGAGGGGAATGCCTTACGATGTAATTAAATATAAATATCTATTTATTTAAAGAGTAAACATCGGTTTTTGGTCAACAATGGGAAAAGCCAAGATGGATGTCGGTCGCCAATCTAATACTAGCTAACTAGATGGTAGGCGCTCTATACGACCCTCACATTCACGTCAATTAATTCGATGATGCACGTTTTATAATAGCTCTTTGTTCATGAGATCCAACTGGTAAGCAAGTTCTCATGAATTAGGCTTCAATGTGAGGAAAGAAGCAGATAAAATTTGATAGTGAAAAACTATTCACATTGATCAATTATGATATTATATATACAAGAAGTGGTGTCTCAAGATAGGGAAACTATCTTGGACACACAATTAGTTGGTTGAGAGAATATCTCAACCACACACCAAACTAGGGACATTTAGATATAACCACTCCTATAAAATAGGAACATACTCCTTTACATAGAAAGTCACAACTGAGACATGTAGGAATTACATTTTCCAATACTCCCCCTTAATGACTAATAGTCTCAATATCAATATGCAAGATCTACTTCTAGTCCAATATAATAATTACACCTTGTAACTTATTCATGTAATTGTTGATGTTCATATAAAGGAACAACCATCTACCAGAATGCATGGGTTCCCAATCAGTGCAACCGCCAATCTACTAGGCAGTCCTTCACATACATGGTTCATCCAACCTCTCGATGAACTCCCCCTAAAATATAAAATTTCACCTCATGGAATCTAAAACCAATACGGCCCACCCCTGTGTATCCATCCCACATGACACACTCTTCCAGGGTGTTAAAACTCTCTAACAGAGGGAACACATAACAATGGGTATTCATGCCTCTTTGGATCTTACAACAGGCATATAAAACATTTCAAGGACCACAACTAACCATTACAAAACAATATATGATATGTAGATTTGCTTTAATTACCATGTGACTCATAATACACCATGATCATGATTCTATTCCACAAACTCACACAAAATTTAACTGGTTGTCCATCATCTTTTAATATCTTATGAAACTCCTCTAATTCCATCTTCAGTATCATGTATTCATCATATCTTGCAAATTTGTGTATTGTTGGAACGACCAGTTCCAACACACACTCAAAATTGTGACAATAGTTGGTCAGACCAATGTCACTTCAAAAACAACCAGAAATACCATGACGCAACATACTTATTATTAAAATCAACATTAAAATCATTAGCATTAGCCCCAAACTCCTGCATTTCAACTTGATCATTGATACCTTTATGATTCAACCAACAATTCCCAGCTGCCCATTTAGATTGTGTGCAATTCGAGCATCTTCAAATTTTTGTACCAATTTAAAAAACTGAAATAGCAATTAATATTGCCTTATTGGATGGTTTATTGGCATGGTGATTTAAAAACCCTGCATCGGCTTCTTCATGGAACCATCCGACTACCTCTAGATCCTCTCCTCTACTACAGAAAATCTATCTGCCATAACTCAAGATTTCGGCAAGAGGAGTACCCCCTTGAATAGCCAAGGCGGGGTTCATCTCTGTAAGAGGAATCCACAGGTTCCGTGACTCTGACAGTTGCCTGAGGTTGGCCATTGCAAGATTTCCCCTTATAACATTCACCTTAACGAGACTGCCAAGATCCTCACTGACCACCACATCTGCAAAGTTGTCTCATTCTATCATCCCCTAATCTGCGTTAGCATTCAACTCAATGAAATCCAAAACAATCTTGTTGGCCCTTGCATCAAAGAGACGAATGTAACCACTGAATCCGAAGGCACCACCATATACACCTCTCACCATGAGAAGCTTCTGAGAATTCACAAATTGCAAAATCGTCGAAACCTCGGAGTGCACAAAGTTACCATTTTGTTGTCCGATCATCATAAAAACACAAAACATAACCCCAACATCCAGGGAATTGGGCAAATCCTTCACAATGCAACTCAATTTCTGCTAGCAATTCGCTTAGTAATGATACCATGAACAAACACGCAGGCTCACACAGTCTGCATAAAACATCAAAATGTTGGCTTACATGACGCAGATAACAATGCCCTTTCCACTAGATCCACACATAGATTGAAGGCTCTTCAACCCGAATTTTCCACACTTAACCCTGTTCGATGAGGTCAAATGATGAAGAAGAGAGGCACAACTGTGCAATGCCTTATGATTAACGAGACCACACCAGACATGACCCTCGACAACCAGCATAACCAGCGCCACTAAAATGAATAGTTGCACAGTTAATTTCACCTTATATGTTGACACCTAATCCTCACGATTGGGTGAATTTATGTAAATAGTTAAATTAGGAATGTGAACAGTCATCAAAAGATGAACTAAGCAATCACACCCTTTTGTATATAACAATAGCTTACCTAATGAAATAATATGAATCAGTTTTACTGCCTATTGTAGTTACTACCTGGCCTGACATGGTATCAGAGCCAACTCCTTGTTTTAGCTATTATGCTCCTGTAACTCCTCTGTCCTAGCCTCTGCCTCTGCCTCTGCCTTATTCCAATGCTACTCTACCTCTGCCTTATTCCCCTCTGTCCTGAAATAACCTAACTCTGCCATATTCCTTTCCAGCGCTGCCTCATAACGCATCTGTCCATTCTGTCCAGATAGAAGCGATGTACGTTAAATCTTTTTGTGAATAGCATTGTCATGACTGACATGGTATATTCTGCATTCAATGATCCTTGCATTACTTTGATTCCTTAGCAATCGATGTTTCCTTGGATTACTGCGTTGGTCGATGTCTATGGTGTGTTGAAATGATGCTAGTGTGTTGTGCGTTTGAAGGGCCATGAATGCCATGAGTGGTGTATGTTGAACCCTATATTGTGGTCTCCGAACCTTACAAGCACATTCACAAAAATCTTGTTCGTGTTCGAGCTTCCGTTCCCATAGAATCACTACGGTCAGCCTTCCCATTTCCATCAGACCACGAATTTGGCCCATCTCCAGCTGCCCATTACATTGAGGATTCATTGCGATGGATATATTCCGCTATCTCAGAACAGGTCTTCAGACCATTCAATAAGTTGCGTGCTATAAAGCAGTCGCATTCACGTCCAGCAGCAAAGCACGGGCATTGTCGACTTCGACATTGACTCTTTGCACAGTGACATCCTCGGAAACGATTCTTGCAGCCTTTCGAACACCCACAATATTTTTCACAACAAGTCCCACTACGAAGGCAGGGACATTGCTTTCTATCCATTATTTTTTCCTCCGCGCCAACCACTGATTTTGCCTTTTCCGGTATGCTAGAAGCCTCGGCCAGAGGTTTTATATTTTTATAAATTTTCGCCAGATTTAAAAAAAAATGCGTTCGTTCACTAGATCGTGGGAGCATTTTGGCAGTCAATTAAAATTGGTCCATGTTGAGACTGTACATTTTTTGCATTGAACAAACTTTGTTTCAAGTGTTGGATGCTCGAAGGCTGGTTCTCTGAAACGATTTTTTTTAAATCAATTGTGCATGAAAAGTTATGCTGACATTTTACATGTGCTGAAGTTTTTAATGTTGTGCTGAATTTTTTTTAAACGCTGGATGCCACTGAAGTATTTTTACAGCTCTTGGATTTTACAATGCATTCAATCATATCTATGGTGGGAATAATTCTCACTGGCAATGAGAACTATCCTGAATGGTCTCGGATGATAAAACACACCCTCATCTTCAATGAGTTGTGGAAGGGAGTGTGTGTCAGAGAAGGAGACAATGACCCAGTACATCCTACCTCAGACAAAGAGCTCTTCATTTGGGAAAACAAGAACAACAAAGCTTATGCATTAATCACAACATCTGTAAATGAAGAGGTGAGTCGCCATATTTCATCATATTCAACTGCCTTTGAAGCCCTACAAAAGCTGAAAGAGCTCTATGACTCACATTCTGCACTTGAAGTTGTCCAAATCATGATTAAACTCTTCACTCTTGAACTGCAAAATAATGATCCTCTTGCTCTTGCATCTGAAGTAAAATCTATAATGCATGATATCAAATCTACTAAGGTTGAATTGGATATCCCTCTTATTGCTTTTCTCAAGGCACTTTATCCTACTTACTCCAATTATCTTGAGTCTTTGCAAGCAAATGGAATCTCAAAGATATAACCTTTGACTCTCTTGTGAAAAAGTTTGCTGAAAGAGAAAAAGATTTTGGAAAGAAGACAACCCCTGAGTCTTCTGAAGAGATTGTGTGCCTTTCTCATAAAGAAAAGCATCCTGCTCAAGATTCTACAAGAGGAAGAGGTGGACGAAGAGGAAGAGGAAGATATTTCAGAGGCAGGGGGGGCAGACATTCTCAAGGAGAAAAGGCAGATTTACACTGTATTCGCTGCAAAAAGAAATGGATCACATGATGCCTCTACATGCAAGCTACCATGGGACAAAATTGAGCAAAAAAGAAACCAACAGAAAGGTAAAACTGATGATACAGACAAAGGTAAAGCACCTGAATCCGCTCACTATGTTGAGGCACAATGTAACATTGGAGTAAATGAAGATTTGTTTAATGCTTCACTTGCTTCCTGGAAAAATGATTGGTTGCTTGATTCAGGAGCAACCTGTCACATGACTCATAGAAAAGATTTTTTTGAAGATTTCACTGACAATGTTGATGGAGCAGTATACTTTGCAGATCAGTCAAAATCAAGCCATCAGGGCTTGGCACAATCAAGCTTAAACTGCCTGGTCTTCCAGACTTTCTTCTAGATCATGTTCTATATCTCCCACAACTCAAGAGAAACTTGTTGTCTTGGTCCACATCCGCCAGCAAGGTCACTCCATTCATATGTTTGATGGCAAGCTTGAGGTAAGAAAAGCATCTGATCACTCACTTGTCATGAGGGGAATAGAAGAAGAAAGACTTTTCAAACTGCAAGAACATCTGCTCATGCACAACATTTCTCATATATTTCTCATCATGAAGAAGGTACACTTCCATCAAGTTTATTATGGCATGCTAGATTTAGACATTTAAACTATGACAGTCTCCATTTATTGAAGAAAATGGTGTTGCTGGTTTGCCTACAATTCCTAGAAAACTTAAGCAATGTGATGCTTGCATTCTAGGAAAGCATAGCAAACAGTCCTTTCATGACTCACATTCAAGAGCACATAGGAAGCTTGAACTTATTCATTCAGATTTATGTTGTCCAATGCCTATTCCTTCTGCAAATGGAAATAAATATATCATGACATTTATTGATGACTACACCAGAATGTGTTGGGTTTATTTATTGAAGAACAAATCTGATGCTTTTCAAACATTCAAGAATTTTCATTAATGGATTGAAAATGATGCACAATCATATATTGGGTCTATTCGCACTGATAATGGAAAAGAATATACATCAAATGAATTTGAAAACTATCTTCGACAACATGGGATCAAACATCAAACAACCGTGCCTTATAATCCCCAACAGAATGGTGTAGCTGAAAGAATGAATAGAACAATCTTGAATATGGTACGATCCATGTTTTTCTTCAAAAATGTAAAGATAATGTTTTGGGCTGATGCTGTTCTATGTGCTGCATATATAAAGAATAGATGTCCATCTAATGCTATAAGAAACAAGGCTCCTTATGAATTGTGGTATGGACATGTTCCTTCAGTAAAACATCTCAGGGTCTTTGGTTCCACCTGTTATGCCTTGATAGCAAAGGTACATAGAAACAAACTTGGTGCTAGAAGTCATAAGTGTATCTTCCTGGGGTACTCAAACACCTCCAAATCATACCATCTCTATGATGAAGTAAATAAGAAGTTTGTTGTATCTAGAGATGTATTTTTTCTTGAATCATCCAAAACTGACGATGTTGTTGAGCGGCAACTTGATCGCTTGGATAGATTCGCAAAAGAAAAATCATTTCAAGAATTTGATAATAAGATTCCACATCTTGAAGGCGGGATTCCTATACTAGATCAACATGTGGAATCTTCTTCTAAAGAACACTCTCCCCCACATGAAACTCCAACAACAGATGATGCCTTAAGTGATGTGATTGATAGAATTGGGAGACTCGATCTTGATTCAGTCCCAACTCAATCAACGGAGTTGTCTGGACCATCTCAGAAAGGTCCCCCAAAGTGGCTGACAAAGACACTTGAAAGTGTTTATCCTGATGAAGTCGGAAAGACAGGAACCAAAAATTCAAACCGGCAAAATGGAGGTGATGTATAGGACTCTAATTCACCTGTTGATATGGATGTTTCTTATGATTTTGAATTGAACTTGTCTATAGATTTTGAACCAACTTCCTTCAAAGAAGCTGCTTCTCATGATGAATGGAAAGAAGTGATACAAAAGAAGTATGATTCCCTCATAAAGAACGGCACTTAGAAGCTGGTTGATCCTCCATTTGGAACCAAACCAATTGGCTGCAAGTGGGTCTACAAGAACAAGTATAAAGTTGATGGCTCACTTGACAAGCACAAAGCTAGGCTTGTGGCAAAAACAGGTTTTTGCACAGACGGAAGGAGGTCGGATTATGAGGAAACTTTGCTCCACAGCAAAATGGGCCACAATCCGGACACTCTTTGCACTAGCAGCTCAGAACGGTTGGAAAGTCCATCAAATGGATGTAAAAACTGCCTTCTTGAATGGAGATCTAAAAGAGAATGTTTTTATGTCCCACCCTGAAGGATTTGCTGTGAAAGGACATGAACATAAAGTATCCAAACTTGTGAAGTCCTTGTATGGCCTCAAACAAGCACCGCGAGCCTGGTATGAAAAACTAACTGAGCATCTTCTGAAACTCAATTTCAATCATTTTGATCTTGATGATGCAACTTTATTTGTCAAGAAAGTTGGCAAAACAGTTGTATATCTTGTGGTATATGTAGATGATCTTTTAATGACAGGGACCAATGAAAGTTATATTGCATCCATAAAGAAAGAATTAGGAAAAATCTTTGAAATGACTGATTTGGGCTATGTTCATTACTATCTTGGCATTGAAGTAACCCAACATCCAAAATCCATATTTCTTTCTCAAAAAAATACATTGGAGATTTGTTAAACAGATTTGGCATGACAGAGTGCAATCCTCTTTCTACTCCAATGGAACAAAACTTAAAGCTCACATCTATTGAAGGAAAGGAATTTGAGGATGCAACAAAGTATAGACAGCTTTTAGGAAGTCTCATCTATCTTACTACTACCAGACCAGACATTTCATTTGTTGTTGGAATCGTCTCCAGGTTTATGCAAAAGTCTTGTGAGGGACATTAGTGCTGCAAAAAGAGTTCTAAGGTACTTTAAGGGAACTCAAGACCTTGGAATCAAGTATACACAGGTAGACGACTTCAGCTTGATTGGATACTCTGATTCAGACTTCGATGGAGACAAAGAAACTGGAGTATCTACTTCAGTATATGCTATGAGTCTTGGATCAGGCGCTGTCTCTTGGAGATCACGCAAACAATCAGTTCTAGCAGATTCCACAACAGAAGCAGAATACGTGGCAGTAGCTGAAGCAACGAAAGAAATTATGTGGCTCAGGAAAATTCTTGAAGATTTGCAGGTAAAACAAGTATAATCAACTCCACTCATGACTGACAACACCTCTGCAATAAAGTTGGCCAAGAACCCAAAGTTCCATGATCGTACAAAGCACATCAATACTAAATATCATCTGATCCGACATCATGTTGAGGCCAAAACAATCCATCTCCGTCATTGTTCCACAAATGAGCAAATTGCAGACATCTTCACCAAAGTGCTTGGAAGAGAAAAGCTTAACGATTCAGAATGATGCTTGGACTCACCAACATCCCTTCAGATTAAGGGGGGGAATGTTGACACATAATCCTTGTGATTGGGTAAATATATGTAAATAAATAAATGAGAAATATGATCAGCCATTGGGAGACGAATTGAACAATCTCTCCCTCATGTATATAATAGACCTACCTGATGGAATAAACAAAACGAATCAGTTTTTGCTTTGTGGAGTTACTGCCTGGCCTGACACATCTTCATTTTTTCCCCCACTATTTCTAGCAAGTACCCCAATTATTTTTAATCACAAGCTTGAAGGGTATAGCATATGATAGTCATGTAAGTTCATTCTTCGAATGAATCCATCCTAGTAATTTTTATGATCCCTAGGAAGGAGAAGCTCAGCCTCATCATGGTGATGAGTCTTTCATCGTAAATATTTAACAAGTATGACGTAAGAATAACTCCATATTTTTATCATATTTAGAGAGTTTGAAAAAGAGATGAAAAATAAACATCATCGCATCCCTTTTCGTAATTTGTCTAACGAATCTGGAAAGGTAGGAAACAATATCTAAGGGAACATCTTGACTATGTCGACCAAGGTGTACCTTTTTCATAAATAATCAATCTGAGCCCAGAAAGGGGTAAACATTTACTGAGGTGACGTCGATTCATTTAATTTAACAAGTTCAAAATAACAAGTACTTGATGATATTTTCAATTTTCAAGAGTGAAAAAAAAGTTGAATGATGACTCGGGGGGGTTCCTTTTTTGTTTATTTAACGAGTCTAAAAAGGAGATAAAATTAAAATTCGTAAGAATCAGTCAATAATGATCATATTTCACTTTGAAGGTACCTATAATTGCAGAAGAAACACACCCATCACTGATATCGAGAGAGAATATTAAAATATTATGAAAATATCAATAAAAATGTCTTTCAAAACTTATCAATAGCCACAAGTAATTTCATTTTTTACTATTTTACCACAATAAGCTCTGTAAGTGCATTTTGTGCCCTTTTTCTCTTGATTTTCAAGTGGCTGTTATGGGAGTTCAAGGGTACTATTTCATGAACTGTCTGCAATAGGTAAGATGCCTATCCCTACTCTTACATTTTATCGCCATTTTATGCATTTTAAATGATAAATTTTATGCTATAAATTAGAATTTCAATTTTTTAGGACGTCGACGACCATCCTAGGTATGGTCAATGGATCTGCAATGGTCACACTTGAGCTTAAAGGCTCGTGCAATGCCATCATACTATTTGTAAAAATATGCACGATGGTGCTGAGGGCAAACTTTTATGAAATAAAACTCTCTTTTGAAGCAAAAATAAATGATTTTGATCCACATAAAAGGAATTAATAAGTCTCAAATGATTTTTTGTAGGAGATCATGGTCTTGTAGTGGAAATAAAGAGGCCATGAGGCCGAAAACTTCCAAGCAGCTCAAGATCCTAAATGCATAAACGCTTTGAGGAATTGTGGGATGTTAAAATTCTACAAGACTAGAGGGTTAAGGTATCAAATGGAATTATCTCCCTATTTGATCAGTCTCTAGGATGTAGATTGAGAGATATTCATCATAAAAGGCTAGGAACTAGAACTGGAGTAGATGGATATCTACTTCATCACGATATTTTCCCGATGATGGAAATCGATCCAACTCTTTCAATCTTGCCAAGGAGGAAAAAGTACAATCACTTTAGTGGAGAGGCATTGTCCTGGTGCTGAAATGACCAATGGAGGAAAGGTAAATATAATGACAATCACCAAAAACCTCATCTTGAGAATGATTTTGTTCACTATGGACCGTGTATCTGGAACACAAGCCTTGCATGAGGCTTCAAAATCCCAGTTCCAATACGCTAGCACATGCTTGATGCCCACAATATTAAATTGGTGTGGAGGCCTTTTAGCAAACATGAAACGACAACTAACCAAGGGGAAGCATGGACACCTAAAGAAATTCAAGCTCGGTTCAATATTGGTGACCTTCCTTCTAGAGCGAGTACCCTTACTCTGGTATCAATTGGTAGAGGTATGATATCCTTCCCCCCGAGATCTGAGACTCATGAGATGGAGTCAGCATATGCCTCGAGGAGGCATGGGTCAACATATGCATTATCCTCAAAAATTCTACACTTGGCTAAAGTGTTAACTACTTGTGATAGATAATTATGCCTATCATGACATGCACTTTAGGCGGGATCCATATTTTCCTCTACCTCTAGGAGAACAATGGATAGATGCAGGTAAAAGTCTTTTTTTCATATTTTTTCAATTTTTCTGATCTTTTGCAAAAGTGTAAACTCAGACTCGACTTGTGATGAATGTGTAGATGTGGGACTGGAAATATCACCAACTATGGCACCAATAGCACAATGAGATGCTCATCCGATAGTGGGTGCAGACTATGAAGAAGGGGTTGACCCCTTAGCTGATATGGAGCGTAATATGGAGGCAATAACTAGTGCAGTTCCAGAATATGCTAATATTGATGATGTTCCACTGCAATGACAAAGACACATAGTGGGAGTCTCTGTGAGACTGCACTAACTGCTAGGTTGAGTGATCAGAGTGGTCTCATGCTATCATGAGCATTGTGCAGGCTGATAGATTATCTAGGTATCTTACACATTCTTTAGACTTTGAAAGCCAAGTGTCCCAGAACACTTTATTTTTTGATATTTTGATGTAAACACTCCGACAGACGTTATATATATATATATATATATATATAAATATATATATATTATATATATAGAATACATGTTTTATTTTCTACTTATGTGCCCATAATATGATCAATTTTATAAATGACAGAAATGCTTATGAAGAACAAAATTTTCTAATGCATCTGTTAATGTATTTGAATTGCGTGGAATATGCTGATATGTAATGAAATCAAAATTTCTTTCCAGCAATCTAACACGTAAATACATATGCAATATTTGTGGATTTCTCACTGAGTAATGATTGTTTAATTGTAACAAAATGAGTTTTGAATCCAACTTGACAACTAAATCCCTAATTCCAAGAGAAACTGCATCTCGCAAGAGTTCAATAACTGCATGGTAATCAACAATATTATTGGTTGTTCGACCAAGGTTGATACCTTGTAAGTTAATCAGTTCACCATTAGGGTCATAGAGTACCCATACTGCAGAAGATAGACCCTTTGTGCTATGACAAACACCATTAGCAAAACCAACATAATGGCTTGACAACATCTACAAACTGAATGGAACACATGATAAGTAGAAAAAGACATCCCTAGAAAAAACAAATACACCAAAACTAAAAAATGCACACTATTGTACAAGATTCATTATAAATATTTCACGCATAATAGTTCTTGATGGAGTCTATTTCCAGACTTGGGAAATCAATCAACAAAGAATAAAACTAGAGGTTCAATATTGACATGACGTGTAAGCATCAACTCAGCCAGATAATAGAGTAAAAATCTTAAAAGGCTATGCCACCATGCCCCCTAGGTGAGTGAGGGTTACTACTCATAAGTTTAAAATCCCATTGCAATAATGGGCAAACAGTGGAGACTTGTTGAAAATATATCATGAGAGGAGGTATAAAAGACTTAAGCTCATGACGAGGAAAAGGTGCCCCCAGTTGAAAAATATTGAAAATTTCAAGGTGAACTGAAATGTCAATAACTGAAATGTCAATAATCAAGGTTGCAGTGATGTTCCCCATATTAACCTCTAACAAGACTGCATGCACCACGATAGGTGTCGGAAGTGAAGACGTGGGATAATAAGAAACAAATGCTTCAAGACAAGAATGCATCTCATTGAGGCTAGGAAGAAATGAAGAACGACGATGTAAAGCATTCCATGGAGTTTCGTCTAGAGACATGAGCTCAACAATACTCTCATCGATGGGGAAAGTATCGTTCAAAGGATCTGGAGAATCCCAAGAACCAAGCCAAAGGTATGGAACATAGGTTTCCAAGTTCATGCTGAAAACAATATGACTTTCTGAAGTGGCCATTGAAGCCAGAACAATTTCTTGATAATTAAGCTCCAATGGACTTAAATGCATAGCATCGCCAAATGAATCAATGTGATTTGGAGTAGGGATAATCCAAGGATCCGTAAAGACCAAGATCATATTGATTCAATGAACATTTGGAGGTGGGAGAGTAAAATTACCCATTAAAGCAGAGTCTTTAAAGACACTTCCCTCCACACCTTCGTAAAGAATCTAAGTGTTTCCCATGTAAGGAACATTGTTGTTCGATGAACCAGTGGAAAAGAATGAAAAATGACCAACAGAGACAATTTTTGCTTCATGAGGAAAATGAAGCACGTGGAACAAAGAATACACCACACAAAACATGGCGTGAGTCCAGCGTCGCCTAAGAAGAAGGTTGTAGCTGAGATTTTCATCTACAACTTTGACTTCTAATTCAATAGTCTTTCCTTCTAATGTAATCAACAAGTTCGTGATAATATTATATGGATGCAAAACTCTACCATCAAAGGCTTCCAAGGTGTTCATGGACTGGTTAAGAGTAGGAGAACCAATGGCCTTCCAACATGAAACAGACATGATGTAGGTAGAAGCATCTTCACCAATAATCGTCTGATGAATCATCTTTCTTTTGATAATAACCTATATCATAAAATAAATTGGATGAGGAAGACGAGGAACGTGGTTCTCAATGTCAAGGTAATGATACTTGAATTAGAAGGATCAATAGCACCTATGGAAGGCAACAGTGACTTCCACTCCGTTGGATAGGATTAGAGAACCTCCAACATAGACATCGTTGAAGGTGCCTGAGCCAAATCCTCAACAATATTGTAATGTTTCGTAACTCAAGAATTTAGATTTAAAGATGATTTTTGAAGAACACCTTTGGGAGGTCGTCAGATAATGGACTCACTGTTAGGGAACTCGATATTGAGCGAACCAAAACTAGATGGAGTAGATGTAAAAGGAATATCGGTAGATTATTTCTCCACCATCTCCTTAGTCGTGATTTTATAGTCCTTAGTTCAATTAGTGATTGAGATAGGTAATGAAACTTGCATCATGAACACTTTGCAACCAGAGGAAGGAGAAGACTCAGTTTGGTCTACCAATTGCATATGTTGAGATGGAAAGGGTTCTTTTAAGACAATCAAATTCACCTTCAATAAGCGGTTAACTTCATAATGCTGGGTACAATCCTTAGCCTAATGATCCTCCTCATAAATGAGGCAAGAATATTTGGGCTTTGTTTTAGAAGCATCATCAACAGGTGATTTAGGAGGATCCTGTTTTGGGGCACTGTCTTTGGCTTTACCTTTTCCCTTCTTCTTACTTTTAGAGGCATTATTTGTTGTGGTAGATTGAGCAGTATGTACCTCAGAGGTTTTATAAGGACTAGATGAATTCTTTGAAGGACTATTGGAATGAGTGTTCGAGACAGATTTTCTCTTCGAAGAAGCTTTTCTGGAAGTCTTAAACCTGGAACCAATCACACCATCCACAAGTGGTGCAATAGGGGACTTCGATACTGTTAGATCCGATGATGGTCTCAAAGCATCAGGTAACATCTCATACAACATGCCAAATTTCAAATAGTCTAAGACTCTATACTGGGCATGGGTGACAACTTGCTCTTCAGCGACACATCCTCCCAAAGCTATGTCCTTAGAAATCTTTTTGACGAATGATTTTTTGAAACATTTTGTCAAAAATTCATCGGCAATCTCAAACTTGTTGAGGCGACGTCGCCGTCTCCATTCATGGATATGATCGGAGATGTGGGTTGTAGTGTCTTCCTTAAGGGATGTAATAAAATTAGTGGCATTTTAATATTGAACTAACAATTAGAAATGAGTGAGGAAATCCATAGCCAGAGAGTTGAAATCAATGTAGGTACCTTGAGATAACTCAATGTACCATTTAGCGGCAGCACCTATGATAGTTCTCTGAAAGAAACGAAGCTGGATAGAATCATCGGCATACAAATTGGACGAGCACCATAGGTGATATGTCATCACATGGGCTTGTAGGTCCTCCTTACCTTTTCCCTCAAATTTGGAGCAATTGCTCGAAATTTTCATTGGAACTAGAGGTTAGTAAAGCGAATGAAGGATGGGATCATTTGTGAGCCTCGCGACATCAAGAAACTCCAATGTAGCCAAGAAAGGAAATTGCATGTTAACGACATGAAGGGCCTCTAAGGAGACCGAAACTGTGATTCCATCCTTGTTGGTAAAGATTTTTGCCGCATAGTGGAGGATTTTGTCCATATGGAACCTGTTGTTTCCCCCACTGAGGGTTACCTTGAACATAAGGTGGATTGGGTCTAGGGTAGGCTTGATATTTCCCTCGCATAGGCCACTGATAAGCATGCTACGTAGATTACAGGTTAAAAGGTTGCTGAACCTATTGACCCTAGACATAAGGAGATTGACCCTGCTGCTGCAAGGGTTGACTTTGGGCTTGCAAAGGTTGACTTTGTTGATACACATATTGAGCTTACTTCTGTCAAGTTTGACCTTTTTTCTACAAAGGATCACTTTCTTGCTGTAAAGTTTGACCTTTCTGCTACAAAGGTTTCCCTTGTTGTTGCAAGGGTAGCTTGATAGTTCCCTGGGTTATGCCTTGCGGGTACGGATAACTCCCAAACTTAATCTGACCATATCCACCTGGTATCATGGATTGACCAGGTTGGACATAATCTCCTGCTTGGGGATTGTAAGACGGATTAGCCAAGGATTGTGAACCATATGGGACATAAGCCTGTTGGAGCAGAACCTAAGCCATATAGGGTTGCTAATATTGGATGTTTCCTAACCCAGATGGACCAACAGGGTTAGGAATATTACCATAATAAGGTTCATTATATCCAACCATGTGATTTTGTAATCCACTCACATGGGTTTCCCTTGACATAAGAGGAGTATTCAAATCTTTCCCTCGAGGTAGTGGCACATGTTGTCCACTTGATGGAGGGGAGGAAGAATTAACTGAAACTTGTCCTCAAATAGTCGGTTAAACCGGAAGAGTCGGTTGAAATGATGAGGAAAAATGTGATGGAACGATAAGCTGAATAGGAACTTAAGTGACATCAGTTTATAAAGAAGTGTGAGAGGGTGCATTTTGAATAAACGAACCTGATGTAGGAATGGCATTAGATGACCAAATGGGATTTTGGTATAATGATGAAGCATTGGGTGTTCCTAAAACTAATTGTGCTAAGGTGGTGTAACCATGTGCAAGCAATGGTCCACTCGTTTCATGGAATGTGCAATATGGGGTTCTTCCACGAAAGGAAAACTTTCAGGGGGAAATTCATAATCTTGCTCCTGATGGACTTGAGGAGTGTGATCCACGGAAACTTTCAAATGACCTTGAGGAGAGTTTGGTACCTCAACCTCTGACTCCATAGATGGAAACAACTACTGACAGGGAATCCGAGATGTTTGAGGAGATAAATCCAAAGGAATACGAGGCTTATCGTATTGACTATAAGGACGCTAGGGAGATATCACAATGGAATTGAATAATGGATTCAATGGATGAATAACAAGCCTTTGTTGACTCTCAGGGGTATGAATATGATTATCAGAGCTATCTAGATCAAATTTTGGAGGGAACCAAGAATTTGATGGAGGTGGAAAAGAAGAGAAAGGTTGGATGCTTGGGATGATTCCAAGTTCAAAAAATTGATCTTCAAGTGACTGAGGAAGTTCCAAATGAACTCCTTGGGAGGACCCTTCAGTATTAGACAAAGAAGGAGACCTATGACATGGACTCAATGGTTCAGCCATGATGACTTCCTCTTAAGTGTAGAAAAAGAAAGGAGATTAGAACATGACAAAACATTAGAACAAAGTGACAACTCTGATACCAAATTGAAATATTGGGCACACAACGAAAGGCACAACTACGATTATTAAATTACAAAAAAAGCATTAATATAAATTCACAGAACAACCAAATGTCAAAGCAACTACAACTGCATATAATTTGGACTATGCATCTGGACACTGCATACGAATTCTAACCCAGATCAACTACATTTATATTTTATACAAAATGATTAAGTCCGTTATTGTCCCTTCAACGCGGAATAGGTTAAGGCAGTGATGGCTCTTTGAAGTTGAATAGGTTAAGGCGGTCGCACCCCTTCGAATATCAGTAAGGTAAGCTAGTGTTCGGTGAGGCAATGTGCAGTGCGGAAATGGCGGTGCATCGATAAAATGACAGGGCGTAATTATCTTCGACAAAGAGGACGAGGAGTGCTTTGGAGTATAGTGATGGACATGGTGCATGCCAATGAGCTGCTATTTGGCCTTTGCTATCATTTTTAATATTTGAGTTTATGTTTGTTGGTGAAAGATTTATGTAGATGTTTATGAAGTGTATCAATCACATTTATTAATGTAGTGTGATTTATTAATGTTGTTGTGGTAGTACATATTAAATACAAATTAATGGTTTGAATCAATTTTTATCTAACTATTAATGAGTTTATCTCATTGTATTTGTTTACATATAAAGTTATTAAATTTGACCAATTACATTTTAAATATGTTAATTTACCTTATTTATTATTTTTTAAAATCCTAAGTAATAATATTTATTATAATGTAATTTAAATATTTATACAATAATTAATTAATGTTAATACATTTTATTTTGTTATTAGTTTTTGGGAAGACATGATTTGTTTGTTTGTTAACCACTATTATTTTAGCATGGACCCAATGCAACTCTATAAAGTCTAATTTGGAAAAATAGATATTTATTTTTCAATAGTATTTAAAAAACTAATATTCATTTGATTGGACAATAATTTGATATATTTTTTTTGTTTCATATTAAATCTTACTTTTTAAAGTGTTGAAGAAAACATAAATAATGTTCAGCACATGACAGGTGTCTTTATTTACATCTTGTTAGTATCCACTTTTTATGCAAATATTTGATTAAATTATTGTCAAAAATAATTGATGGTAAATATGTTATATACTTGCAAAATCTTTGCCTTGAAATGCGAAGAGTTCGACCCGAGGTGCCCGAGTGAGTATGAGTTATTTTGGAGGATTTTGATTTTTGGTGGTAACAATGAAAAATCTAAAAATCCAAGCATAAATATTGCTAATGCATCCAAATGTTATGGTAGAAAAATATAAGTTAGTTATCCACATGGCAACTTGTTGTACCTTTCATATTGAAGATAAATAATTTTAAATATTAATAAAAAATAATAAAATTTAATCCATAATGTTAAATTAAATCGCCACTATTTTTTTTGTAAAAACAAGTAATACCTAATCAAAAGAAAATAGAATATGCTCTACCATCCTTATACAAATATGATAATTAAACTAATTAGATTAAGTCAATTTTTATCAATTTTATTGATAATAATTATAATGTTTTTTAAACTAATAAATTTAAATAAAGACTATCTTTGTAACACGTATTAAATAATTAGACTAACATAAATTTAAGTCAATTTTATCGATAATAATTAAAATAATTTTTTACCTAATAAATTTAAATAAATTGGAAAATAATTAATTTTTATTTAAATTGGTTTTGAATTTTTAAAATTAATATTAAATTTATATATAATATTCATTATGCTGAATTGCTTGGTTGCATTAATATTAAATAACAAACCTATACACATTCAATCCGTAGTAATAAAATAAAAAAACCATAGTACTTTATAAATATGTGAATGCTTAAATTTCCCACCTAACTATCTTTAAGGAAAATGCTAAATGACATTTTGGTTACTTAAAATTCCTTGCAATTTAGATCGAAGAATACGTTTACACAAGGTTAACATGTGCATAGTGCAACTTCGTGATGTGAGTTCTATGGTAAATATGGTAAATAATTTAAAATATAAGATTTTCATAGATTTATAAACGAGAGCTTGATTTATAAGTAAGGGTTACATTGTAGTGGGTATATGTTACTTAATTTAAATATAGTTTAATTAAATTAAAAAGTGTGAAAGATAAAGATTTCATTATAAAAATAAAATAATTAATAAAATATTGTATTATTGAATGTATCACTAAAAATGAAGAATTTTGATTAACTAATATTGTTTATATTAACATACATATAATTCGTATGTTTTGTTTTTATATTTATATATAAATATATATAATTTTTATAATTAAATTTATTGAAATACATTTTAAAATATAATAATAAGTCACCTTAACTTGAAAAAATCGTTAAAAATATAATTCATGAAAATAAACAAAAAAAAAAAGAATAAATAAAAAAGAATAAAACTAAAACAAAAAAGTTAGTAATTAATAAAAATGGAAGTACTAAAGAAGCCTATAATAAGACCTCAACAAATCACCATACAAATAAATAAATTTGAATAATAATAAAAAATAATAAAAATCGATTTCCGAATGTTAAACTGTTGAGAAATGTCATAATCTTTTTTGTTAAAAACAACCTATTACTTAGTCAAAGAAAAACTGAATGTGTTACACCATGATTGCAGTAGATATAATAAGTATAGATTTATTAATAAGCTTTAGTAAGGGTTAAAAAAAATTATATGCGAATCTATAAAATAAATTTTGAAAAATAAATGTATTGAAATATTTAAATTTTGATAAAATCATTGCATAATCATCAATTTATTAAAAATAAAGGAGAATAAATAATATTTTTCCATAAGAGCATAAATTATTATAAGATGGAATTATATGATAAACCATGATAAATGACATGATAAAGAAGAGTAGAAATGGATGGAACGGGTGTTCAAAAGTGATAATAATAATGACATATTAATGGCCCAATAGCAGACACGACTTCCTATGGATAAAGGATATAAGCCTATTGTGGTCTCCCAATATATACTCGATGGTATGGAGAGCACAAGACCATGCTAGCACTTGTCGTATCAAAGAGGAGGAATCACCCAACCTTCGATGAAAATGATAGTTACTAGATTTTACGACGTCAAAACACATCTCTAGCCTAGACCTGTAGATGTATTGCATTAGGTTCCAAAGCATTGTTAAGTTCATTCAAAATTATTTTAGAGTTGATCTTGTTCAAAAGTTTGCCTTTCAAAGGTTCACCGAGCGATGTAGATGTAAAATTCCTAAAAATGCAATCTACAATGATAAACAATCGTTGTTTATTTTTAGTAATGAAAATCCTAGCTACTAAGGAAAGAAGATTACGATTCTTTCAAACAAAGGGTAAAGAGCACACACTAAATGCACTTTTCCTAAATCATTTTTCGCACACAGTCTAAATGCAAATGCAAATGCATGTATTTGTTTTTCGTTTCCTTTAATGTGAAAAATGCCAAAAGGGAAAACTAAGTAAAGATCTGAAATATTTTACACAAAGCGACATTTCAACAATTTCATTTCAAAATGGAAACGAAGACTAAATGACACTTTTCGATTTCGAATAGAAAAATGCTTTCGAAACTTCAAATACTAACAATTCAAATCAAATACATGACAAAAATTTCAATCAACTATATAGAGAAGGAAGACTTTATGACACTCCTCTTTTTGACACAAAACGACACTTTTTGTACCAAAATGACAGATCGATTTAAGCAAGTTTTCGACAAATGATCGTAAATGATGGGCAAATGCATAAAAACATTTACTAATCCTAATCAATGGAGGCTAAACTATGTAAAGAAAGCAGGCTTCAGTAATGAGATATTGTTCACAAGCAGCAAAACAACAAAACAGAGTTGAAAACAAGGACAAAAACCCCAAATTACAAAGAGGGAAATAAGCACAGACAGTCATTGCACCTAGGCTTCCCAAAAACAGGGAGGTGTGATGCATACTGGTAGACAATGACAGACAGTGCGATGGGCCAAGGACAGCAACTGAGGTGGGTTTTGGCTCAAATTTGCAGCTGATTTTAATGAGTTAAGCTGAGCTATTATGGACAGTAAAGACCAAAGTACATGGGTATGATCTTGGGAGGTTACTAAGCTACCATAAAGGGCATCTAGAATGCTTGTAAGTTAGATGTTCAAATCATAAACTAAACCAGAGATTAACAGAAGCAACATTCATCTACTTTGCAATTGTAGACAAAGAGCAGTTCATAGGCTATCTGGCTAACTTCAAGCTCCATCTATAGTTTATAAAACAAACAACAAAACAAGAAAAACATCTATTCGATCCCCAGTCGAGTTTCCATTTTGTTTGTGGGAAAACTAGTGTCTTTTCAATCTGCTAGCCCCACTAGGATTGGCAGGTATCCTAGAAAAAAACAATCAAAGCAATTTATGATTTCCTTTATGTATGATAGATAAGAGAGAAGCAAAGGGACCAACCTGGATTTTCCGCTTGAATCCTTGTTTGATTTCCTTCTCCTTTGATAAAGCTTGCAACTCCTCTCCTACTTATCCCGCTTAAAGAATTGCTATAGAGACAAAGTAACAAAACACCATCAAAGAATCTTGATCTATTATATCATAAACAATGGAGAATCAGAAATATGTTGAACATACAATTGCATTCACCAATAACAAGATTCACAAATACACGATTATATGGAGGAAAGCTCAAAGAAATTCATTAAAATAGAAGGGAGAATTACAACCCAGCTGTCTAATCCAGCATCATCCTCCTAGTATCAAAGCCCTCTTCACCTCATGAAGAGCAAGATCACCCAACAATACAATGCTTCTTCTCAAAGAAAAATTATCAACACTTCCTTACAAATTACAAAATTCTAGCCTCTAGATCTCTCAGATGAGGGATCCATTTATAGATGTCTGCAAGGGTGTGAGTCATCTCTGGATTTTTGATTAGTGTCATTCCACTTGTCTTTCTTGGTTCCACTTGGAGATTTCTTGGATCTCTTACTCATCCCTGGGTGAATTTAGAGAGGAAAGTGTCATAGGAGAAGTTTCTAGAATATTCCATGAGCATCCACTTAGCAAATTGTCTTGGACATTTTTCCATTCTTGCTTATCGCACCCCACAAAAGGCCTCTTCAGTATGCATCACACCTGGCTAGTGTAGAAGTCAGTATGCATCGCGCCCTGACAGTGGAGCAATTAGTATGGTCCAATTTTGGCCAGTTCTAAGTGGTTTTTTAGGTGGAACTTCTGGGGAATGAAGTAATCAATTGACCATGATTCTTTAGGGTATAAAACAACACTTTTAGGGGTTAGAAGAGCCCTAGTTTATCGACATATATGATTGGGGTTGCAGTGCCCAAATATGTCTATAATAGTAATCCATGTCAAAGCCAAGAATCTCTCCAAACAGTCATTCTTCAAGTCTAATGAATAGCGTCTAGGCACAAGCTGAGCATAGGGGTGCAAATGCACATAGACCAACCATTTGGGAATGCCAGAAGAGGAATTTATATGCTGGGAGAGGGAGTTAGGACTCCTCCAAAGATAGGATGAGGCCCACAACTCAAGGAGGTAGATCATATAGATAAGATAAAAAGGTAAAGTTAGGAGGATTCAACCTCATCTATGCGAAACCACCTCCAGCTCGCCGCTCGAGAAGATTCTACATCACGAAGCTTCTCATCCTCTTTGGGAAAATTACCTTTTTGGGATCATTACAGGTATGAAAGGGAAAAGAGCGATGCCATCGCTTGCCATACATAGTACCATAGGTGATCATCGTTGTTTTGAGCTTCATAAGAGTAATGACCCTCATTTTAGGGTTTTAAGAGCTATTTCTTTAGGGAAAGCTTAAGAAATTTTTCAAACAAAGTTTAAAGAGGGACCTAAGTTGTATACATGGATGAGTATAGTGTAATGGTCATGTTTCCGACACTTCAGGGTATGTCACAGGGAAGTCTAGGGGGCGTGAAAAAATATTGTGTAGCAGATGCCCCCTAAAACATGAAGGCAGCGTGAGGAGTGATGGTTGAGATGCTTTACGAGATCTTTCAAGGACAAGGACGCACACTATCAGGAGACCTGTAAATCAAGGATGCATATACATATACATATCTAAGATCAAGATATGAATCCACGACATTGATGTAGCCATCCAGATGATGAAGACTATATGAAAATATCCATGCTATGGGCACAACGATTCATATAACAAGGATCATCATAAATATAAAGTCTCACGGTATGGTCACAGCCATCCATACAAAAGAAACATGTGTACAATCATGAATGAAAAATGACTCCATGCAGCATGTGTCATATCATACAAGACTTAGGGTCTTGCGCTCCATCCTATCCCGATCAATGTATGAATCCTAACATGTGAATAAATGTATTGAAGTCGAACATGATAGAAAATCACTTGATTACCATCCAATGATGTTGATTATTAATAGGTATGAAAGAAACCACCAATAATGATAATGGATCTCAAGGTACAATAGTACAATCTGTGAATGTGATAATGAATTTGATGTTGAACACTCATGGAATCGCCAGATCAAAAGCCAATAATGAAAACCTGTCATCAGATGTGGAGAATTTGCCATTAGGGCATGCCAGAGCTAAGGTACTGAGAGGGAGTTTATAAGTCATCTTCTTGGATAATGAGCTGAAGTTGATAGGAAGAAACCCATTGAAAGAGTGCAATGACGAATCCCTCATCATCGACACAAAAGAAGGAATAAATTGGAATAATATTCAAGAATGTAACAATGACTCAAACATTGTATAGCTAAATAACTGCAGATTGGACTTCTCTTGAACATATTGGCGACACGAATCTAGAGTTTGGTAGGATCTGGCTTGACATGGGACTAAAGGCCATGATGGCATAATGGAATAGTCAAATGAGAGGAAAACTGGATCACCCAAACTTGAGCAGCAACTGACTGAGTGAGGATATCCCAAACCCGACATGAGAGCAGAAGAGTGTCATGTTCAAAAGTGACATGTCTATAAAAAGGATGTCTCATCTTGTTGACACCTAATCCTTATGATTGGGTAAATAAATGTAAATAAATAAATGACAAATATGAACAGTCATCAGGAGACAAACTGAACAATCTCTTCCTCATGTATATAATAGACCTACCTGATGGAATAAACAAAACGAATCCATTTTTTCTTTGTGGAGTTACTACCTGGCCTGACATGGTATTAGAGCCAGCTCCTTTTTTTAGCTCTTGTGCCTTGTAACTCCCTTGTTTTCTCCTCTGCTCTCCATATAATTCAGTCACTGAGTGCCTGTACGTCTGTCTGTCTTCCATATTCCTTTATCTGCGCTCTCTGTTTGCCAGAAGGCATCTGTCCATAAATGTTTGTTGTTCTACCATATTCCATTCATAAGACATGCGCCTGACAGAGGAATGTTTGCATTGTTCATCCAAATACGTTGATTGAATCCATAAATGTTTGTTGTTCTGACATGGTTTCATTAAAAAAAAAGCCGTTGTCAATCCACAATGACTCTCTGATCTTGCGACATCTCTCCTGTCAAGAATCGAAATCTGAAATGATGGCACGTCTTCTACCCTCACCGTCTTTCCGTAGACCTCAATTTTCAAGAATCATTTTTAAAATCATCCACAGCCAAAGCAAGCGCACATGAATAGCTAACTTGTGGTTGATTTCTCTTTGCCGTAATCCAATTTTAAATATGCGCCGATCGAAACCTGGAAACCTATGCATTAAAAATCGTTGGTCATTCATTTATACCGTTGATTTATTGTGCTGCTCATCCATGCTATTATGGTAGATTTGTTAGGTATGGTGTGCATCATTGATGTGAAGATTAATTGTATGTATAGCCTATTGCATTGAGCCCATTTCTGTGTTGATGCGATAAGACCATGCAATTGTGAAAATCCTTCTGCCTCCACCACACATAGGCAGCGCACAACATTCAACGACTGTGGAGACTTGCTAGTGCCGGAGCTACCCGCGTTTCATTATGAATTTCAAAGCTTGTGGAGACTTGCTGGTGCCCGAGCTAAGCCTTCCACTCCAGCGTGGTACCTAAAGCAAATACCTCATGGTATCTGCCCGAGTTGCCTTCATCGCGATATCTGCAAACAGAGATTCTTCTAACAGAGGTGGT
Organism: Pinus taeda; assembly: GCA_000404065.3. NCBI lineage: Eukaryota > Viridiplantae > Streptophyta > Pinopsida > Pinales > Pinaceae > Pinus > Pinus taeda. The sequence continues at coordinate 4,444 of APFE030794763.1, read as the reverse complement.
GATGAGCCCTGCATTATATTCCACCTTCTTGTTGGTTTGATATATTAAATCCTTGTACAGTTCGAACAAACAAAAAATCTGGTTTTAAATTTGGCTATTCGAAACGTGGAATACAAATATATAAACGCCCATTCTGACAATCGTTGTGGGGTTTGTATACTTATTGGTTCTAAATCAAGCAAGAAACAACATGGTATTGAGAGTCCAAATACGTCTGAAGCTACGTTCTCTGGTTTTTTTAGTGGACGCAATGTTGTTGAGGGTATTTTATACTGTCATATTGTGTGCTTTAAGATTGTGCAGATGCATGCAAATTAATATTTGAATTTGCTGTCCCATTATATCATAACTATATTTTTTTCCATTGAGAATAAAAGTTTTGCAGCAGAAGTTTTTTTTAGCTACAATATGCATTCAATCATATCCATGGTGGGAATAGTTATCTTTAGCAAGGAGAACTATCCTAAATGGTCCCGAATGATAAAACACACCCTCATTTTCAATGAGTTGTGGAAAGGAGTGTGCATCAGAGAAGGAGACAATGACCCAGTATAGCCTACCTCAGACAAAGAGCTCATCATTTGGGAAAACAAGAACAGCAAAGCTTATGCATTAATTGCAGCATCTGTAAATGAAGAGGTGAGTCGCCATATTTCATCATATTCAACTTCCTTTGAAGCCTTACAAAAGCTGAAAGAACTCTATGACTCACATTCTGTACTTGAAGTTGTTCAACTCATGATTAAACTCTTCACTCTTGAACTGCAAAATAATGATCCTCTTGCGCTTGCATCTAAAGTAAAGTCTATAATTCATGATATCAAATCCACTAAGGTTGAGCTCGATATTCCTCTTATTGCTTTTCTTAAGGCACTTTATCCTACTTACTCCAATTATCTTGAGTCATTGCAAGAAAATGGAAATCTAAAAGATATAACCTTTGACTCTCTTGTGAAAAAATTTTCTGAAAGAGAGAAAGCTTTTGGAAAGAAGACAACCTCTAAATTTTCTGAAGAGACTATGTGCCTTGCTCATAAAGAAAAGCATCATGCTCAAGATTCTACAAGAGGAAGAGGTGGATGAAGAGGAAGAGGAAGATATTTTAGAGGCGGGGGGGCAGACATTCTCAAGGAGAAAAGGCATATTTTCATTGTATTCGCTACAAAAGAAATGGATCACATGATGCCTCTACATGAAAGCTACCATGGGACAAAATTGAGCAGAAAATAAACCAACAGAAAGGTAAAGCTAATGATACAGACAAAGGTAAAGCACCTAAATCCGCTCACTATGTTGTGGCCCAATGTAACATTGGAGTAAATGAATATTTATTTAATGCTTCACTTTCTTCTTGGAAAAATGATTGGTTGCTTGATTCAGGAGCAACCTACCACATGACTCATAGAAAAGATTTTTTTAAAGATTTCACTAACAATGTTGATGGAGTAGTATACTTTGTAGATCAATCAAAAATCAAGCCATCAGGGCTTGGCACAATCAAGCTTAAATTGCCTGGTCTTCCAGACTTTCTTCTGGATCATGTT